>WEIV01019693.1:3855-53486 GCA_013390005.1 Calyptomena viridis | reverse complement strand
TAAAAAAAAAAAAAAAAAAAAAGCTCTTTAAGGCAACTGTATTATTTTTTAAAAATCTGTTGCAAATTCTCAGAGAGCCTGTATCAATATAGGTCCAATATATCAATATAGGTCATGTGTCATACAAATTAACAAATAACCAAGGATTTTTCTTCCCTAGCACCAAACTATTTGCCAGTCATATTTCCACTGTGGAATACCTCAAGATACATTTTGTGCTATCTTTCAGGAAGAGTGTTTTTATGTGTGGCAATGGAGTATTTCTGCACAAATAAGGCTTTGATCACTGACCTAATAAGCCCATTTCATCCATCCTACCAAGATGAGTCTAATGAAGGAGATTAAAATAATTTGTTTATCTTAATCAACTGGAACATAAATGACAGAAGATAAATGACTTCTGGTAAGTTCTAGGAACAGAGAAGAACTGTATGTACTAAAGGGACAGAGTGGCATAAGGACAGACAAGTTATCCTCCAAAAAAATGCAAGCTGAAAATTTAAAAAAAGGTTGGTAATGATGAAAACGATGAACTGAAGCAAAAAATCCCTAACCACTTTAAGACAAAAATCTGGATGGGATAATGGAACAAAGAGATGATTTCAGATGAAGAATACTTGCAAGGCATGAAGGCTAAAAGAATTTTCTGTGGATATTTTTCAATTCTCTGAAAGGAACATGAAGGCAGGACAAAACAGCCAAGATCAAATGATGACTCAAGGACTGGTCAAAAGGTAAACTTAGGCATGTCCCACAACTGGACATAGTTTACAAAGAAGGAGGAACTGTCTTTGAAGGATAACCTCTGTCTGGATAACTTAAAAAAACAACCAAACCACCTTGTTGGATCAATTCCAGCACAATCAGTGAGAGAAAAAATTGACAGGAAAAATAAATCACACAAATGTAAGAGCCTTTGATTGCCTAGTCCTACTCCACACAGCAACATGAGCAAACGTGACCACTTACCACCCAACATCTTTTTCAAGTTACAAGAATCTGTCAAGTTACACTGGTGCTTTCTCCCTGAGCCATTTCCATTTTATGGAAATACTTCTTGGAGTTTGGCTCCCAGTGCCTAACACAGTGTTCTAATAGTGGCTGAACTAGCACCAAACACAGTAATGTTTATCACTTCATTCTTACAAGAATTTCTACTGCTTATTATACACATTTGTTCTAAGTCCTCCTGGAACTTAAGCAAAAGTGATTGAGGAAGACATGCAGTTTATGATACATAAAATTACTGCTTCTGAGGAGAAATCTCACACACTAAGTTCAGCCAACAGCCTTAGCTCCTAAATATCTCTTTTGTTGTACGAAACATCTTTTGGTTGCTTAGACCAAAGCAATCCCAATCATTTCCCGATCTGTTTCCACTCATTTCCTTACTTACAAGTTCCTATTCTTTTACTTCTTATCTTTTAAATGTTAAAAAGCTGAGAAACAAGAATCAGCTCCTACAGAGCCCACTAGAAAGACTCCTGACTGATAAGTGCATCTCATTTAGACTGAAGTACAGTCCACATGACACTCTGCTTATTCTCATCAGTATTTTCTCATCAAGTATCACACATTGCAAAGGCAAAAGGTGCCACCAATTATGTTGTCATCAGCCTTCATTAATAGGGCACCAGAATACCTTTGCTGAGGTTGAATAATGTATTGCTTAGGGAAGAAGGAAGAATGTTAGAAGTGTAGGATGGCTCCTAGAAGCTGGCTTACTAACTAGCCACTGGTTTTAAAACTCTCAGATGCATGTTTTCCAGATCCACATATTTAAAAATATTCCATGTCTCAATACTCACAATGCTTAGTGATGATGGAAACAACACAAGGCAGCGCTTGCAGAACAAGGTGCCAAGGTTTATGTAAGACCTGAGTGATACAACCTCTATTTTTCCCCCCTTGTGACTGAATGGAAAACTACAAACTGGGTTTACTGAGTGCATGAAAGGTAGACCCAGAAATAGTCAGGAATAGGAAAGAAGTGTTTGGGAAGACTACCCATACAGCACTGGTAACAGACTTCAGGAGAAAAGATGAGGTTTTGCATTTAAAGTTGTTTAGAAGGAGACTTGAAAGTAAGACAACTTTTTCAGGAAACAGCTTTTCCTCTATAAATAAGATATGCAGGTGTATTTTAAAAAAATCCTCAAAGTTATCGAGTTTTTTCATTAGTTTTTCTTCCTAAGAAGAAACTTGCTTGGCTCGTTTGACAGAATACAGACCATAAACAGTTCTATTGGCTTCAACTGGACTGGCCACAAGGCTGGAACTATGTGTGTGCTTCAGTATCTTGCCAGAGGAGTAAAAGAAAGGCTTACTATCCTGAAGAATTTAAGACAATACTAAAAATTCATACAAAGTCAACCAGAGGTAGTAATTTTAGCTACAGCACACTTGCACACATGTGCCTTTACCTGTTAATGGACCTTGGCCAAAAATGTCAGGGTCCAGCACTGGTTTGTATGTTTTAAGCCCCCTACACTACACAGCAAAAAAATGCTCAAGTTAATCCTTCTATTATATAATGTACTTATTTTCTAAAATAATTAACCGCAATTGCTGAAGTCTTACAAGATTTTCCATACAATTCAATCCTATTTAACTGACATCAGTTATCTAGAGCTTATTTTTGCTCTCCAAATTTATCCCCTGGCATACCTGGCTGCCAGAGCTAACTATTTGGAGAGCAGGTGTCTCCTTAGATTGCTCTGCTCTCTCAAAGTATTTTTTGATCCAGTTCCTACATCTACTTGTTTGGAAGAGGGCCATCATCCTTCCTGAAGAACCAAAGATGGAAGTTTAGAGGAGACTCTCAAACTCTGGAAACTGCTGAAAATACCACCTGGAAAAACCTTTGAATAATGAGTGTGTATCTTAGCAAAGACAAGATAACAGCCTTCAACAGCAGACAAGCTGCTGCCATGAATAAAAAGATTAATTTGTTAGCTGTGCCCAAGGCAGACAGAAAAGAAACAGTGGACTTAGGCACACAGGAAAAAAAGCACCTTTTTAATGGCATGATTAGTGAATCTGGAACAAATCACCTAAGAAGTTTCTGTCACCAGAGGTCTTCAAGAACAGATGAGAGAAGTGTTGTCAGGAATGACATGGGTACAGCACATGCCTTGACTGTGATCTCATGAGATCTACTTCTAGCCTATTTTTCAGTAAAATTTTTATTTTTTGCTATATCTTTAGGTGAATGAAGTGTCTCAATAAAATTGTCTGCCTGCCTGACCAAATGCAGAGTGATATTTATATCAAAATTCACACAACTTGCAATTCAACAAACTTTCAGCAAAATGTTTAAGTTTATTCCTAGAGTTAGACGTACATTCTTGAATGAGACTTTGATGACTAAGGAAGAATTGATTTAGGCATGTATTTTCTACAAAGGCAAGATTTCATAATTTGTTTTCAGGGAAAAAAAAACCCCAAACACTAAAACTTTAACAAGAAATCCCAACAAATGGTGCAGAGCACATTTTATTTCTTGCTGTCTCTGCCTCCACATTGGGAAAGGAAATTAAAGCTGTAGCAAGGAAATTATGCTTTTTCTTCATTCCTCCTACACATGCATTAAAAAAAAGGGATGTGTGGGAGGAACATCAACATGGTAACCTGTTTACATTCCCTTGGCTCCATGTTCTCTGTCCAAAAATCAAACAGAGTTCAAATGAAACATGAGAAGCTTTAGTCCAAAAGCAGAAAAATCTAAAAAAGTGACAGAGATTGTTATGGGAATGAGGACAAAGGCCTTCCAGAGCGCATCAGTTACATTAACATCCACAAATTAATTCTCTCACCTTCCCTGAACTTTAACTACGTACATATGTTGAACCACTAATGATCAAAACTTAGTGATTTATCATCGTAAAATGTGTCATCTGTGCACATATATCAGAAGTTTTAATCCATACCACTTAAAACAGAAAAGGCTGCATACTCTAAATCAATTTTGTCACTGTTAAGTATGAAGTTGAGACATGCCAGTATTTGTTTATAGATGAAATATTTAATCTAACTGCAAGTCCTATGTAGGAGGGACTGATTCAGCACATCTTTGACAACACATTTAATGTATGACTGGTTTTCACACACTTAGTATTTTTCTGTAATGCCATTGGGTGTCATAATTATTCCCTGCAATCACAACAGATACAGAGCTTATCCAGGAAAAAAACCTTGGATTGCAGTCCACAAAACCAGTTAAAATCTAATAAAGAACTTTGACGTTGCTATGACCACCATAACAACTTACTTATGAAAACAATGCACTTTGTCAAGTTCATCTTTAGCTATTTGCTACAAAACTGAATATTTATTGTACAGTATAAATCGACTATTTGTTTATTGGAGTCATTTTCTAAAAAATGCCAAAATAAATTACATTTTCCTGTTTACAATAATTCTTCCAAGTTCTTTTTAAAATAAAATTTTCATTTTGGACTATGATAGGTAAAACAGAAATCTCTGACACAAACAGCTTTCTAGCCTACAGGCAAAACATAAAACTGTTGTTAAATTGAAGTGGACCAGAAATGGATGGTGAAACTTGTCTGTAGAAACTTTTGCTAACCACAAACTTTTTGTCATTACAAGGACTCTAAGTAACAGCACGTGACAAGGTGTCTTGCAGTATCACACAGCAGGATTCAGGAGTGTTCTGCTGAGTGTGTCTGAAGACCAAATACTTGTGGTACAGCAAGTTACATAGATGTTACACCATCAAATAACACACTTCATTATATAAATTACCAGCATACTTTCCATATGATGAATAAAAGTGTTGTAAGCTCTTAATGTTCATTTAATTGATCTTTTTTCTATCAAATGTAACTAATTGAACATCCACCCTCCTTTAACATTCATATCATTTGCCTTAATACTGGCTGTTCGAACCTAAACTGGCCAAATGATTTTTGGAATTGCATGGCAATATAACAACAGACCTTACACTGGTGCTGTGGGAACAAATCTGACAGTTTTACCTCTAGCTACAATAGATCTGTCAATAAATCAATAAGTTTACAATAAAATTGAAGTCACTATAGAAATCAAATATTTAAGTAGGTGCTTCCATGTCTAAGCAGAATGCTCTCATTCCTTCTTTCCTTGTTCATTGTTATGTGTTCCAGTGTTACAACTTTGTATTCCTTGTGCAAGATATAAAGGAATGTGTCCATAACGTTCTAGTTTCACACAAGATTGGGTTGAACACAAGCCATCTCAAATATTATCCTGAAATTTGAACTAAACAAAACCGTATTTAAAGCTCAAAGACTTAACAAATCCTTATACTTCTTGATTTTAATATGACACAAATTTGTTCTTATGTGGGAAAGGTGGTGTATTTATAATTGAGAGATTGATAAAGCTTTCCAGAGCACGTAGAATCAATCCATTTATAAAATTACCATATCAAAAGTAAAGCCAGCATAGAGATGCTACTAAATGTGGGCTATAATCCAAGGCTGGGTATTTGAGTACACTGGACTCATTTTGAGTGTCATGAAAAAGTAAGGAGATGCCAACTTCTGCTCATAAAAGCAGTCAAATTTCTTTGTCAGTAGGAAAAAGAGCAGCCAGTTTTAAGCTTGCAGTTACTTATGCTACTGCATACATGAGTCTGAGGTGTCACTACAGCTTGTAAAACTTGTTGACCACTCATTTCTTGGTATCTTGAAGTATACTACATAAATTAATTGCACAAATATCAAAACAGTTGTCTGATGATCAGATATTGAGCAGTCTTCATTATCCCTGCTTGTCCTCAAGCACTGAATATTGCCTGAACTTCAATTTTTTTTTAGTTTCTAAGTTAATCATCTAAAATACAACTAAAATTGCAGCTCTGACAACCTGAAGACACCACAGTGAGCAGAAGAAGAGTGTCTTAGCTGTGTGAACTGTTGCATGGGCTGAGAGGATCTTGTGGGTGGTGCCTGATCCCATAGAACTGAGTACCCTGGAAGCGCTCATTCCTGAGTTTGTCACCATTTCTTCAACAAAAAAAAGAACCCCAAACACACTCCCCTCACCAAAAAACCCCCACTAAACCCAACCAAACGCATACAGAAATGGTTGGAAGACCACCAATTGCATTCTCAGCTGTTATCCACATGGAATTCCTCAGTAGTCCCAAAGCACTGGATCCTTTCACAGTATGAAGTATTTTTCTTGGAGACATGATTTCTTCCAGGCTTCTAAGTAGAAACCTGGGTGTTAGAATCAGTAACCCTGCTACAGGAAAAAAGGTTTTGCTTAGTTCTTTTTTTCATGATGATTTATGTAGCTGAGTTTCAAAGAGTTTTAGTGTGCAGTTAGTGAATTCATTTGTTCTGTTCCTTTGTCCAGCACAGTTTCAAAGAAACAACAGGTACCCCATTCCACCTAGCACTGACTGCAACCACAACTTCTGAAAGCATTTGATGTCAAACAGTGTATTCATGATTGCTGTTCATCTTTGTCCAAGATGTGGCACTCAGCTCACATACAACATTTAAGAGCACCGTGACAGAAAGCTGTTTCTTGAAGTGTTTACTCAACACGGTTGAAAAGCCTTTTTTCCAGCCCTGGCTCAATGGGATTTCAGCCTTCAGCCAGAAACACTGTGATCTTTGGGGGCTTACAAAGCGTGAGTGGCCTTACAAAATCTAGGCAGTTGGCCAGAGGTTTTTTATTTTTTTTTAATTTTTGTTGAACTGTGGTGGAAGGTTAAACAATTCACACAGTCTTGATTCTCCCTACCCCCAATTGCCTTGTACTTAATGTCTTCTTGTCAAGAAATAAAGTAACTTCATAATGGGATGGATGGAACCATTTCAGCTATTACACAGCAATGATGGCATTGCTGGAAATCTGAAACAAATGTTAACTTCAATCCCTTTCAGCTTTAAAGAAGTAAGTACATTTAACATGCTGAGAAGTTTTTACATCACATGGTATCAATTTTCTTATGGCTTATTTAAAAAAATATTTTAAAAAATCCAACCCCAACTTTATGCTCTCTGAGAATTGGAGTACAGGAAATGAATCACTCGTGCCAAGGGGCAAAGCCTCGCAAATTTGGGAAAGAATTTCCAGGGAAAGAATTTCTTGTATCCAAAAGCACCAATGCACACATCATACAGTGGAAGCATGTTTTCACATTTTAATTTATATATGTTTTGTGGCAGAAAAAGTCCATCTCTTACGAACTGATAGAAGGAAAAAGAAATGCAACCCATAGAAAATTAATGTTTGAAAGCCCTGGGCTATATTGTGCCATTGATTTTTAAGATTAGAAACACATGTCTCCTTTCTAGAGTGCTCTGAACACTATCTTGCTTCAGAAAACCCTCCACTGTACACAGATTTTCGTCATATTGTGAGCCAGAGAAATTGTGCAAATCAATCCTTAAGTGAGCAGATACATTAGAAATAAAAGCCAAACTAACCAAAGAGACAATTGCATAACAAAATGTATTCATGTTCATTTTGACAAGTGTTATTTTATTTCTGATCACACTTTGAAATGCTCTCATGAATGCACTCTGGTGTGTTTGAAAGTGGAGGGGGAAGAAAGTCTGGATGGGAGAGATTTTCTGGGTGCTTCTACTGAGGAACCTTTTTCAGGAAATATGAAGAGTGTTCAAAATCTAGTACTCCTGAATTAACCAAACATTATTAGGTCCTTATTATTAACCAACATTATTAACCAAACATTCATTAGGTCCTTTTTATAGTCTATAAAGTTCAGCTACTAAACTGCTAGAGATTTGGGCTGAAATTTTCAATATGCAAGTTACATGCTCATTAGTGAAAAAAAAAATCTATCCTTGCTTAGAAACGTATACAAAGAGAGAGAAGGCAATATGTTTCCCTTCAAAACAAAAAGCATACAAAAATGTAAGGTCAATAACTCTTTTTCTACTTTATGCCTCCTCTTCACCTTTAGAAGGGCTCTGCCTGCAGTGAAGCTGCGAACAGCAGCATTAGCAGACAGACACCCACTTTTTCTGGTTTTAATGTAAGAATAAATAGTAGCAGTAACGTGATGCAGATTGCAACTGTCATCATTTCCAGTGTAAACCGAGATGGGAATGTACCCTACTAACTCTTGCTGCTAAAAAAAACACCCTCTAAACTGGAGGCCCATGTGGTTGCCAGGATTTCGGTGGAACAGCAGTGTGGGGGTGCCCATATGAACAGGCCCACTGGCAATTTTGGGGAATGCCTACGAAAGCAATCCCCCAGCTACAGAGAGAGTGCAGCTCAACTTGGCCTTCATCCCCACATCTCCATCAGCCATGCTTAGAATACTAGTGATGTTCTCTGTTCCTCAGTCTTAGGCTTTTCTGCTTTGCTTGCTACCAAGGCACAGCACAAATAGCATGTGCTTCTCTCCTGGGCTGAGAGCCCAGCCACTACATTAATATTTTTACCTCCATGTGCAACCCCTCTGAGGTCCTGTATGTTTTCAAAAGTGTTGCCAAACATCAGTCCATATTACTAAAAATTCCCTGGAAAGTATTTTTGTTTCTTCATTTCTTTATTTCATCTTTCAGTAGCATCTTTCTATGAATGTTCAGTAAGTGAGGGCATGCTTTGGCATTTTTGCTCAAAGGGAGCATTTTCATTTATGTCTGCAGGAGGTTGTAGGACGTTTACTGTGAGCTATTAGCTCCAAGTGCTGGACATCAGAAGCAAACACATTTCTACTCAGAAATTTATTGAAGGGTCTAACTGGCTCTGGCTTTGATGAAGGTATGTAACATTCCCTAGTTCATGTTACCCCCTTCTACAGTATTGTTTCTATCACCACGTTTCTTTCCATCCATGCATTCATACTTTATCCCAGTGTTCATCAAAGTCTTTCATTGACTAGGTATAGTACAGTGGAATAAATGTTCTGCATTCCAGTTTCAACACTAATCTTCAATGTAAAAACACAGATCATCACCAGATCCTCATGTGAAACCAATTCCTCACGGAACTGGTTGTTCAAGCATGTGTCAGAAAAAGCTTATTTCTCTCAGGCAAGTCTCCAGACAGGATGCAAAACCCTATGAAACATGCTTAAATGATCTGAGGATGGGCTATACCTGGGACAGACTAAGTAAGATTGTGCTTTTAAGTGTATTTGGTATTACTGCAATACTTTCCTTTGACTATTCACTACAAAGACCTTCCAATTTAGTTGACTCGCTTAATATTGACAAATGTAGCTGAAGTACATTGTGAAGTCATCTCTTATTTACACTGTAATCCTTACTTTCCTACCTATTACATAATCTGGCCACATTTTGGTATCTTGCTTCTAATGCAGTATCCCATATGATTGTGTATGTATATTGCCAGGAATAATATTTATGAATAATTTACAGCTCACACTCTGAAAACAATGTTTTCAAGGAAATGTATTGTTTATACCAACAGAAAGCCTTCTGGTAGTTATATAAAATGAAATACAATACATACAATAACAAGTGTGAGTTGTTTCCTTACTCAATCCCTAATGTTATTTATATAAATAGACACATTTCACTTTAAGAAAACATCAGGCCAGCTTTCAGCTAATAGGAAGCCCTCCCAATTTCCTCAGTTCCTTGAGGCTCACTTCTTAGGCTTTATCACAGAGAAAATGCTCATAATTGTGGCACTTCAAAAATTAAAACTATTGATGGAGAGAATCAAAGTAAGCACATGGAGCAATTGCGTTTTAATATTCCCATTTAACAGCATATTGGAGAGGTGGGAAAAGGGAATAAGCCATTTGTGTGAGAGGCTGAGCTATCATATAAGTTGTCTCAAAGTGGTTTTTAGGTCTCTGACACAAATGCAAAAAGCTGGGCATTTATGCTAATGAAAACCACTTAATCACTTGACAGTTATTAGACATGAAAATTTAACTGCATTATAGTCAGCTAATACCATTGGGAAAGCTAATAAATTCATAACATACACAAGCAATTTACCCAAACAGTTTGCACTGTATACTTAGGACCAAACTCAACCTCTGTTTGCTCTGGACATCCCCAGAAATCATTGGAAACCATTGCACAGGCATAAACAAGGAGAACACAGGTTGTTGTCACTATGAGTTTGCTAGGAAGACAAATCCTATTTACATCTATGTATAACCCCAGTAATATCCAACAAAAAAGTTTAGTGCACATAGCAGTCAATGCAGAGATCAGGCAGAGTGGCAATTTGGTCCCCAAAGGGCTCGTAGCCCTCATTGTGCAAAGGCCTCATCTAAAATATACATCAACGTGTTCACGTTCATCTTGTGAAGGGCCAGATCATCACCCAAAGAACAGAGGAGCAGAGGGAAAATTCCCCCTCACAAGCTGGAGATGCAAAGCCAGTGTTACCCTTAATCCAAGGGAGTTCCAACATGTTTTCTAGAAACTGCACCTGAAGCTGAGTCACAAAGTATAGAAGACACGTGGGACATCCTTAGTGCTGTGCTCAGTCTGACAGGAATGTCCAGCAGACACCACCCCAGTGTCTGTAAGGGTGACTGGAACCTGGGGAGCAAGGAGAAGGCTCACTTCTATTCTCTCTGGCCATCCCAAATTCAGTCCAGTTTGTAGCTGATCTTGCCTCCCATTGCATCTGCTATAAAATTCTTATTTATTTTGACAAACAAGAGATTGTTCTTGAAAAGAAACCAAACCAGCTAAATGAGCAAAAGTAGTACTATATCACCATGATCTCTCTCATTTTTAAAATAAGATTAAACTGAAGTCTTGCTTTTGCCACACAGTTAAGGATGCATTTAATGTGGGCTGTCCAGTCATACTGGATCTATCAGGCCACCTACCTTAATCAGAAAGCCCACAAGGAAAGACCACTGCATTAAATATATAAATATTCTACTCCTGCAGTTTCCAGTTTGCTATTTTCCCTGTAGAACTATTCTAATTTCAACATAACAGGAAAAAGAAAGGCAACATAAATCCAGTCTTCCTAGATAGAGGGAAGAACCAAATACCACACTTGGAGATGTTTATCTGAAGTCTTGCAAAAGGAATAAGCAGTACACACCAACTGTTCAAACAAAGAAAAATAATCCCAGAAAAAAATATACTGTATTTCAATTTGCAGTGTATCCTGCAGAACATGGGATATTATGCACTCTCTCAGCCCTTTGATAGTTCAGTTCATATATCTTGGTTTCACTACAGAGGAAACATTGGAAGACATTTATTTCTCTTTTCAGCTTGATTTTCATTTTTGGCACTCCTTTTTAGGAATAAAGATGTAGAATACTTTTTCCTTTTTTCAATATCATCGGTTGATATTTTAAAAGGACAAAAGAGGATTGTGTCAGTAACATATTTAAACACAACAAACTCTGAATTTAAAAGAAAAAATAACCTTTGAAAATACCATTTCTAGATGGTTAGCATAGCTACAAGAGGAAAAGATCTGTTAGCTCCAGCAAGAAGCAAAGAACTCCCCAACCACACAAAAAACTCCAACTATCAAGAGAGAATTTTTGCTCTTGCTTATTCTTTTGTCTTGCTTATTATTCTTAAGTCTTGCTTATTCTTTTGTATTTTTCTCTTGCATGAGAAGAACAAGAATTGATTATGACCCTGTTGGCCTCTTTTTTCCTCTTTCTGTACTGAACTAACCTGTGAAGATAAACTGTATCCAGGGGACATCTGCTTCAAGTAGGTAGAAAACATCATCAGTAAAACCTTTTTTAGAAGCCAGCTCAACTTATCCTCCAAAAATATCCATTCCTACAGGCACTCTAGACCAAGACAGGGTAAATATCCTTTAAGTCCCAGGTGGCAAGTTCTGCAGTGACACCTGACCTGACACCTAAGAGTCTTATCACCAGTGTCATATAACTGATAGCTCTGAATGTTAATGTATCACCTCCATCTACTTGGGGCCTCTGACAATACTTTTTATTACTAAGAAAAGGAAATGAGCCCGTAGAGCGTGGAGACCTTGATTTGGTAAAATCTGGTAAAACCTCCATGTTTTACTTTTGGGGTAAATAACTTATTCTCCTTTAACTAGAAATGCTAATATTTCTTGAGGGATGTCATGAATGCTGCTCACCTGTTTGTCATTTCAAAGACAGCTATAATTTTAATAAACAATCAACTGTGCTTTTCCAACAGTGGTTGTCCCTGCACTACTACACAAATGTAGCCATTTAAAGGTAGTTGATAGAAACCTAATACCAAGTTCAAAACATGTGCTAAAAAAATTCAACTAAATCCTGCAGTTTGGTTATTCCAAGTTATGCTTTGGTGCAGTTGTCTAAGTGGCCATTAGGAAACTGACAACCTACTTGTTCCTTAGGTACACATGCAAATTTGGGATAATATTACATCCATAGTTGTGTGGACTCCAAGCTTTCAGAACTGTGTCCCTTAACCTGCCTTATTGTGGCAAGTAGAAGGATAAAACATGAACACTGCACTTGTGCAGGGGAGCACCACTAGTAATTCTCATGGGTTGCCTTGTGTGTCAACCCATGAGAACCTCATCTTCCTAGAAATTCTGCCTGGGAAAACTGCAGTTCCACAATAACACTTTCTGCCAATGTTGACATTTTCTTTTCCTGGAGCCAAGGAGTGAATCCCCTTTAGCATAGTTAAGGCTTTCAAAACTCTTCCTTTCAAGCAGCTGGCTATAAACTTTGAAGGGAAATCAATCGACCTTCCATAGTTGGCAATCAAGATGGGTTGAAAGCCAGTGAAAATAAATACTTCCAGATCATAAATCAACTGGGAATCAGTTGTATTCTCTTGAATGTCCTTAAAATGCAAGGAGGAATAACCACACTCCTCCTTACGTTTTGTCCCTTACATGCAGGAATACTCTGCTGATCCCCCCCTTAGCAGCACTGCTTAAATCTGTGAATCACCTACTGACCTGCCCATTTTGGTTCTTGTTTAGAAGAATTTTTAAAGTTATAAATAAGACACAGGAATCAGGTGTAGTCATTTTACAGATTTCCTTGCGCTGGTTAGTACCTCTGGTTTGTGCTATGTATAGTCTGCTAACCAAGGCAAAACACAAGGGAAATCTAGGTATGCAGCTTCAGGAATTTATCTTCTGAGGACTGAGCCAAAGCTGTCAGCCCTAATTTTCGTGATGCCAAAGAACTTCACAAAAGTCTAGCATAAGGCAAAGAGTACACCAAGATTTTACCAGGTATTGTCACACAGATGGAATAATAAGGACCCTCTTGTTCCCCAAACAAATAATTTTGTACAACGAGCAACAACACGAGAAACAGTTTCAGGCCCAGAGAAAGCAGGGGAAAAACCAAAACCCAACCACCCCCACCCTGCAATATGTGTATGCAACTTTGGTTGACATCAGGCAACACCACACACCTACAAATCAGTCTGTCAGATTAGAAATCACCTCCTTAACCTTGTACACATGGTTCCCATTTAGAGCAGCTACACAAGCTTTACAGCATTAAGCAATGAGAAAAAATCTTGTTTATGTTCAGAGTCAAAGCCACAGTCCCCACATCAACCATGCAACAACTTATCTTCTGAATTTGAGCTGTTTTCCCTCTTTGTGCCAGAACAGACCAGACTAGTTTTCAGGGCGATGAAAACGATTTAAAATGAATCAGTCACACACAGGACAGTCAGGATTTAACTGCAAGGTTTCTTTTAGACATGCTTCCCCACCCTCAATGCCATTCATGCAATCTAGATTAAGCAGCAGAACTTAGATGTGTCTTCCTGATATACAGCAGTTAAACTCTAATATTCCAACATGGATTTATAACTTCTAGACTACAAACTAAGGCATGATGATAAACCCTTCCGGAAGCAGAGGGATTTATGTGACAGCAAGGACTGCTATATCTGTAAAGAAAGACAGCAAAAAGAGAATTTTTCTTGATGTGACACTTAGTCTTTCACTGTGAACAGCAAAAGCCTGCTCTGCCTTCTCTATAACTCCCCGTCAGGTAGTTGAAGACAACAGTAAGGGCTGCCATTGGCCCCAAATTCTAGAACACAGAAGTGTGTTTCTTCTGAAAGTATAAAGAAAAAAACCTAAATGTGTTCCAAAGCAGAAACATCAGCACCAAACTAATAGAACTTGATTGTTTCCAATTAATGAAAAAAGATAGTGATTTTGCCTGGTCATATCAATAATAGCAGCATATGCTGTAGTAGGTGAAAACCAGCAGGATGCTGGGGTTTGCAGTGGGTTTATTAGCAGAGATAGATAACATCAATGTGATGGAGTGACTGCACTGAATCATTTGGTTTATTGCAAACATTCTCTTAGTGTAATCCTGGTATCACATTCCTTACCTTGATAGAGCTTTGATGTTCATGTCTAGCCAGATCAGATAAATGATGATGCTACATTATCTCCAAAGGAAAAAAAAAACCCAAACAACCCCAAACAAAAACGTGACCCTCACGTCCTAATTTAAAGCCTTCTTTAAAAGGCAGGATTTAAAAACAGTTCATTTGGCTCTCATAAGTATGCTCCAAAAGGAAAAAAGAATGTTACTGAGTTACATGTACTCATAAATGAGAGACAGCAGCTTTAATCAAGGGAGTGTCCATGTGAAGTTTTAAGACTTAACTCTCATGTTTGAGTTAGACAAATACTTCAAATGTTTCATTAAGACTTCAGGATCTGCAGTACCTTGTCTTCAAAGATCAAATTAAGTTCCAGTGAATTCACAGGAATGCTGGTTTTTTTAGAGAGAGATTTTTCCATGGAAAGAATTCTTTGTCAGTGGACAGTAGCTAAGACAGCCCTGTCTGTGCTGGGATGAGGAGTGCTGGAAATGTGAGGTCGGGTGGGATGGAGTCCATACACATGGGTAAATGTGCACAGGGAACAAACTTGTGAGGAGGGAGTGAGCAAGTTTAGAGTATGGAGACACTGCATCTGTGTCACCACATATGAGTGTGACTTTAAAACAAACTAGAGCTCAAACTAAGAGACATCCTCTAACACTAGCCAAGATATTTCTAAGAATTTTGACACCTTTGCCAGAAAAATATTTACCATCTAGAGTGCTATAAAATCCACTTCAATATTTAATATCCTCATCTCAAAAAGCTGCACTTTCTAAGCAAGGTAGAAGAAAGAACATCAATCTCAATTTGCATCTACTCATAGCCTTTTTCAAATAAAAATACATGAAGTGCACTGGGGATCAAGTTTTCCTGACTTTCTGAAGGACGTGTTTTATTGCTGCTTAAACTGTGAAATTATTTATCATCTTGGAATACTTAGAACTACACCGGAAATTTCCACAACTAAGAGCAAACTCTGTTTTCAATTCAGTGTGATATTGTAAACTAATATTAGGAACACCAAAAGTTGGAAAAACGGTGCCAAAGTCAAGCACACAGAGAATTTTGCCCTAAAACTGTAAGAGTCATTATTAGGTTTCTACCAAAGCCATTGTATCTGAACAGCTCTCCTGTTCTAGCAATTTTCTGAATTTCGAGATTTTATTACTTTCATCTGTCTGTAAGATGTAACAGGGCTGTTCAAAGCAAGGTGTGCTCCATTCTTACTATAAGAGAAAACATCACAAAACTCCCAATGAATACTGATCTTGACTATATGGTTCCACCAAAATTATCCTCTGATTTTGTTCCAGGTTTCTAGACCAAGTTGCACCTTTGCATTAATACTGCTCCTGGGTATTCTTTGACCATCTTTAAGTCATGTTTTTCTTCCAAAGTCATGGCTGAGACCCAAGAGTCTGATCTCCAATCAACTCCTGCTTTCAAGCCATTATTTAATATTAAAGTTGTTGCAGAGAGTGTGTGTAACACCCTCTTCCAGCTGAGCTCAAGATTGTCTGTCACCAGTCAAATTTGAACAGCAAAGACTCAAACTGACAGTCAGAATGCCCAAAAATCAGGCTTTGCTCATTCTCTATGAGAGAATAGTATTGTTGTGAGTAGCAAGAGTTTTTCTAGGTTTTATGATTATTTGGATTCAAAACCTATGGCTGAAGAAATCACCTGTGATTCATTATATGGTACTCAAATACACATGATTCCCCAGGGGTGAGGGAACCCACAATATTTATTTTGGAACATTTGGTTGCACGCTGACAATTCAAATCTCAAAATCCATAGAAATATGCAGAGAAAAAAAACCTTCTATGCTTTACTGCACCCCATTCACCTCCAATGTTATTGGAAATTTACTCACACACCCCATTTTACTTCCTCTTCCAGCTAAAAATTCATATTCCAACTTTAACTCACCTTAATCCAAGTATAAACTCTTAGTGAGCATATCAGATCTCCCTATATGAACGAATAGACACAGTCAAACCATCTTTTCATTTGGAAAGCTGTTCTTTCTAAATAGTACTCAGAGTAACCACTGAAGTGTTACACTAGAGCATAATTTTTGCCTTTCAGTATCAACTGAGGAACACATGTGGATGCTTCCTTGTTAACTTGCTATTTGGAGACGTTTAAGTATTGAAACATTCTTATCTATCCTCAAGCTGATAATAAATCAATATTAGGGTGTACCTGAGGGAAAGATAACGATGGAGAATCCCCACAGAATTTTTTTTGTGGACACCTGTACTTAATTTATAGTTTTGGATATTTAAAGTATATTGATGAAAGCAGTTTGCCATGATTAGTTCTGTCAAAGTCTGAACAGGCAGCACAGTCCAGATTTAGCTGCTAGCACACAAAATTTGTTCTGGTCATGGAAGAAAGCCATAGGGGTGTATTAAAAAATTACTAGTGTGTTACTTCTACAGTTCACAGCTACATTTCAGGAGAAAAACCTTGTATTTTGTTCCTGCTCCCATCTCTGGAAACACAATATTTTGCAGACAGCCACGAGCTTGCTACAAGTTCATATAATCTCATCCTGCCCCTAGAAACTGTTAGGTCCCAGTATTGTGCTAGCCTTATCCACAGCATTTTTGGTTTGCTCAAAGCACAGACAGCTTCTTCCTCCTCACTAGGAGCAGGTTTGTTATCTCTGATCTCAATACTTCAGTACTATAGGAGTTCAAGTTCAGTAGAAGTCTGTTTAAGGAACAGCAACAGGAACTCATCTTGATCAAAAACGTAGAGTCTGTCTGGACCTATGCAGGTACAGAAAATTGGGAATGTCCAACAAAAACAGCTGTAAGCTGGCTGGAAGGCAAAATATGTTTTCAGTTCTATGTTTCAGCTATGTATTCATAAAGAGCCTTGTGGTGGTTTTGGAGACTCTGAAAAAACATTACCATGCATACTTATTTTTAGAGTCTACTACAGTAGAAAAGAAAGGGCGAGAGAAAGAAAATCCATCTTTTTTTTATATAATTAGGATGAATCGATAGACTCCTTCACAAGACAGAAACAAACTGAAGCAGGACAAAAAAGCCTGTTGGCTTCTCAAGATCACAGAGTGAGTCTCAAGGAACACTAAACAGCAAGTGGCATCTCTTTACAGTCAAGTTAGTAAGTTGTGCAAAGTGTTTGCTCCCTAGTTAGAGAGTCCCTTTGTTTCCCATCATATCATCAAGGCTTTATGATCAACAGGCAACTTGCCATACAAGATGCACTCCCACCCATTCATATTGCTGGGATTGGTCCATTTGCTGAGCTGAGAGTGGTCTAAGTTTTTTCCCACCAGGCAATGGCTGGTTAGCAATTAAATACACTAAGCAAACATCACCTAACTGCTGACATGAAGATAAATCTGCACTTGTAGGCTTGGGGAATTGTATAAGTTTCAACCCTTCATAGACTTTTTTGGGTTTTTTTCCCCTCTCTAAAGGGCAGTCCCTTTATATGTAGATTTTATTTCAAATGCTTTATAACCATTGAGGAAAGCCAGTGCACAGGAGCAGAGATGAAAATTCCCTCTCACCCATTTAATTATGATTACTGGTTTATGGAACACATCCAACTAACACTGGATTTCAAAGTACATGGTCTAGTCTCATCGGTTTTTCACCCTGAAGGTTAATTGCACACAATCATTTTCTGAGGTCTGCTGCAGTGACAAAATGCTACAGAAAGCAATTTCTTGAGCCATCCTCATCACTACATCATAATGCTTCCATAGTGAATATTGCCACTAGTTTTTCCATTCTGGTATAGATAAAACCAACTGTGTTCCTGTTCATCTCATATCTCAGATGCTCTCTTATCTTCTGGGCTGTCTCAAAGATCATCTTTCTGATACTTGCATAGCAAGGATTGACTAACCTACTTTGAGAGGTTTTTATGAGATGGGAAACTTCCATTTGTGCTACTTGTTCTGCAATTCTTCCTTCTCTATCCCTCTGGGTACATTTATAATGCAAGAACGATCCTCCAAGCTGGGTGACAGAAGTGGTAGGTAAGAGTTCATCCTACCAATTTTTAGGTCTCTCTAGGACAGATTTGTCTGTGTGAGCTCTGGCACACTTAGGTTCCTATTTCTCTCCATTGCCTAGAACTCACATGATTTCATTTTTACAGAAAAAGTATTTTTCAATCAGTTTGCATCTGTTTAACAAATATTGATACCAGGGACAGTCTGGGGTAGGAAGGATCCCTGGGAACCAGATAGGACCGAGTACTTTATAAGCCACTCTTGCCTGGGAAGAAATGCATTTGAGTTGAGGCCAAGTTCAATGAGACATTCCCAAGCAGCAATATCAGCTGAAGAGGCTCTTGCCCTGTCATCCCACTTTCTCCTTCCAGCTGCTCCTAAAACCACCAGTCATCATTTCATATCTATTTTGGTGGCCATGTTATAAGCCAGTTTGGAGAGCTGACCTGGCTCACTAACAATTTATAACATCTCTTCCCTCTCACTCCCCCAGAAATCTTACTTGAAAATGAGTTCTGTTCTGATCTGGTTCACAGCACAGCCACACTGACAGAAGTGACAGGATTATAAAAAGATAGGAAAAACAATCAGCTTGACAATAGCTGCTCCACCTCAATTTCACTGCTTTAATTTTGGAATGGCATTACCACAACCTTATCTTTTTCTTCAATTGCTCACTTATGTCACATAGCTTAAGGAAAAAAAAAAAAGTTACTACCTCTGCCTACCAGTCTTTCTTCACTCAGGAAAATGAGGGGAAGATCCAAACAGAAACCCAGAATAAACCCACTCAGACCTGAAGGCTCTCTACAAGTTTAATTTCAGTGACAAATAGTCCCCAAACATTAGCTAAAAGTTGTTAATTTTAATTTTTATGCCACAGGATGATACTTTACTGGGAGTCTCCAGAGGCTGAATAAAAATAGTGCAAGTTGTCCCCCCATTCATCCCATTTTTATGAGATACCTCTGGATACTGCTAATCATACATCGTGGTTTGGCTGCATGCCAGAACATTTGAGGACAGTCAAATAGGCCACAGATGGGACTTGAGACACATGAGCAGATCCTGGGATATCTGCAGTGTTAGAAGTTCACATCCAGGCTGCTCACCCTTATTCCTTTTGGAGTGAACAGAAGGAACAGGCACTGCTAACATTCAATCCAACCCATCCCAAAGCAGACACCTAGCCCACACTAACAGGCTTAGTTTGGTCATACCACTGATACTTACAGAACCTGCCCACCCAGAGGACTTCAGGGGCTGGACATGGGCTGACAATAACAAAAGTCAGGCTTTTATTCTTCAAATTCAGAGTAAAGGTGGTAAAGGCCGATCTTATAGGACAGAACTCAATAGTGGTATTTGGTTAGGCCTGACAGCAGGTCAGCTTCTCATCTTGCTGTACTCATTATTATCTCTCCTTTCCAATTTCTTTCTAATCCACTTAAAGCCACCTTTCCCACACAGCAAGTTGTCTTCCCTCCAGTCTCAAAGCCAGCCACCAGAAGCTTTATAAATGGCTTTCCCAAAGCACTGGTGCTCTGGGACACACGATCTTACTGCCACAACAACTAATTTCTTGATATTCATTAAGTACTAAACATACATTCAGGCTCTTCCTTTTTTGCAAACACTTGCAGCTTAGTTTCAATATAGCTTCTCTTGCCCAGGCTGTAACAGTCTAAGGATACTGTATTGTACTGAGAGACCCAGAAACAATATTATACTCCCTGTCTGGCAATGCTGTTCACATTGTGATACAATAGATGGATAATCAAGGAATAAGATCTCCATCGCCCTTGTGCTCCCTCCCTTTTCCTGCTCTCAGCCCCTTCTGATCCTTTCCTGTAAGAGGATGGTTTGTCAACATCCTGGCTGCCAGGTCCATCGATCCTGCCCCAGGACGTTTAGTCCATGTCCCCATTTGTCAGTTTTATTTTCTAGCCATTTCCTCCCCAGCATATTCACAACAACACACGTTTTTGCCTTTGGCCTTACACTGCCTCCTCTCTGCATTTTTTCTTCTTCTTTGGCTACATTTCCTTTTTTCCGTTTCAAGACAGAGGGCAAACGAGCAGTGACCTCTGTAGCTGGCACCAGGACCTCTCCTGTGGCTAGAGAGGAGCCAGCCCCTGCATGAGAGCAGCCAAGTCCCCTTCCCAGGAGAGGATATTCAGCTCCCCACAGCAGTTCCTCTCTCCTGAGAAGCTGAACAGAGTCAAGTCAAATTTAGATATTGATTAATCCTCTGTTTTTTCTATTTTCTTTTCTCTTTTTTTTTTTTTCTGTAAAGCATGGATTCTCTCAGGAGAATGAGCCAGCTACAGCAGAGAGCTTTTTCCACATTTTTATCCTTAAAGTACAAACTATATCTAGAAGAAAACCATACAAATTCCTGTTTATCAGATTAAAAAAAAAATTTGAAAATTTATAATTTAAGTGTCTGGATTCTAGCAGAGATGTAGCTGAAGTACCACAATAGTAGAAATGGTAAATGAATTTCAAAAACATTATTTGCTGTGGGACACGTTCTTTCAGTGAACAAGGGTCCAAATAGCACCATTCTCTTTTTAAGATAGGTTGCCTTTATGCTATTTATAAATGCAGGAAAAGCGGGAAACACACACACAAAAAAAGAGATAATATTGAATCTTAACAACAAGGAAAAATTAAAATTGGAGGAGGTGCATAGGTTTTGTTCAAACCTATTTTTCTGTCTAATCCTGGACTTACTTCACTGCCCTACAAAACAATGCCCTACACCAAGGTACACAGCACCCTTGGTAAGTAGCATTTCTACTTGAACCACTCAAGCTGGATGTTCACTGGCCCTTGCAGGGCCTCAGGAGGTGCCCCAGGCAACAATGGCCATTGCCATTTACATCCTCTGTGGCTTTAGAAAGTGCAAATTTGGCAATGCGTGAATGGAAAGGAAGATGTAAAACTTGTATATCCAAGTTTCCTAATGCTAAAAAACCCCCAAACCATAAAATAATCACACACGAATACATCAGTTGTACTTTTGGGTTGGCATTCAGAGTCTGTATCACCCACAGGGCGTCAGTTCTGTTACAATCTTAAGTGCCTTCAAATCCCTTTTCAATTTAAATAGGAAATGGAGACTACTACCATTTTCCAAGGCTGGGCTCTCCCCAAGTTTGTTGTTAACACACTGCAGAACCTTCTGTTTCAAGGTTAATTTTGGCTTCACCAAGTGGAAACAGGTCACGGTGACATGCATTGCTAGAGCTGTCCAGCTTCACACACACTAATTCCATGAACTGCCCGTGTTATTCCAGCCCTGTTTTGCCTCTTTCACTGCAGAGTGTCACAACAGAACTGAGTAGAACACAATAAATCCAGCAGCTATCAGGCCAAACAATTGTGAGGATTTTGCAAGGCAGATGCTTGTTCAAAATTCCTGTTAGCTGATAGACACAGGAATGCCAGTTCTATCCCAGTAAAAGAGAGTGACGAAAGGCACGTCTGGAGTGCCCGGTGCTGGCTCCCTGTCACAGGAATGCCACACTTCCCTGGGCTGGGACTGTGATAAGCACAACTATGTTTAGTAGCTCTCACAGTGGGCTGTATATCACAACAGCCAAAGCTGCCAAAGCTGGGTGTCCTGTCAGCACAAAGTGTTTAACCTTCAGTTGGTCTCACACACTCTGTTAACGGCAGGGACACGGATAAATCCAGGTAGTCTCCAGGAAAAGGTGAGGTGGGAGGGAGGTTAAAAACTGCTGTGAATTAGGAATTGGTTTGAGGGAGTCGAGACACAAAGATTTTGCTGTAGTACTTTGGTAATGAGAAATTGAGTTTGTGCTTTTGCTGATGTTGCTATAAAGTCCTGTGGGACTTCCAGCTTCCAGTTGTGGGAAACAAACTTTATCAGGACAGAGAACCCTGGAAACCAAACTTAAAAGACAAAACAAGACAGAAACACTAGTTTTCTCTACAACAAAGCTGTCCTAGAAAAGTAAATTCTGCACTAATATTCCCAGAAATACAAAGCCATTTGAAACAAAAGCACCCCAAGATATCCAATGAAACACGTGTTCTTTAAAGCTGCAAGCACTGACAGGAAAGTATAGTTGGGATATTATCTGAGAGTTCTGATTTGCACTCAGAAATTTTCATACCTCTAGATGTGTCAGCTGTTGACATCTTATTATCAAGGTCAATAACTTCAATTAAAAAAATACGTGTACATACTCACACATATATATACATAAACAATAAGAACTAAGATAAAAGTTAAAAAAATAACTGAAGTTCTTTCTTTTGTTGGTTAGAAACAAGAGCTGTCAGAACATTTTAAATAATTTTTGGCCACTAAGTTCTATTTGACTTAAAGTTTTCAAGAAAGTTAAAAAATAGGATTTTACTTAAATTTATTATGACCTAGATTAATTTTCAGAGTGTCTTGTTCTGATATTCTTAGAGGTTAGATTTTTTCATTGAAATAAACCCTATTAAAGTAAAATAAATTTTCATAAAAACTCAAAAAGTATGAAATGACCAAAAATATTTTTCCTTCAGATTCTGTTTCCAAAACTTTGGAGACCTTTGCCTCTGTCATAATTCAAGATTTAATGTAAAAATGTATACATTAGATTAAAAAACCCCCAACATCTGGAAAGCTGTATTTGGAAAAAGTACCTTTTAAGTATTGGGAAATATAAACGAAGCCAAACAACTTGAGTATTTCTCCTAAGGGAGACAATAAATAAGGAAGAATAAGCAAAGGGGCAATAAACCACTAGTTTTCCAATATAAGCTTTCTGTGGTTGAAAAGTACAGAACAGTGCTAGATTATGCTGATTGCCATTGGTATATGAATTAAAAAGTTTAATATAAAAGCAAAATGCAGAGTAAATTCAACAGTAGTATCTAGTGATACTCAGAGGGAATCAAAGACTTAAAACCAAACCATGATTGGTAGAAAAGATGCAGATGTGGCATCAAGATGGTCTCAAATATTCTTGTCCCTCATTAACTTTTAAGAGAGACACATGCAAAGTTAGCAGTAAGGTTCACATCCAGGTGCCAACCAGAGATGCAGAAGACAATTGGTAAATATTATGGGGAAAACATAACTCTCCTCTGCTGAGGAGTTATAGAAGTATAAAAGACAGACATCAAACCACTGGAGAAGAAAAAGAACCCGTGAACTTGGGGTGTAAAAAAAGCTGTATTGGGGTTACTCACCCCAAGTCAAGTAAAAAGATTCATTATGCTGGAGTTTAAAGGTGAGGGGGGAAAAAAAAGAAAAAGCCTATGTCTAGGAATCAACCATTGACCTGGAAGACAGCACTTGGATGATGATAATGCCCTTGGGACACTTGCATGCAGCATTAAGCACATAATTCACGAGGCTCAGGTGAGTTTCAGGTTAGAAGAACAGTGAGGAAAGAGCAGAGCACACTTACAGTAAGAGGTGATACAAGAAGGTGTGTCCCAAGCATTTGTTCAGCGAAAGGACACCAAGAAGAGCACATTTAAAATTTTATAATAGCAAAGTTACACTACTCAAATCAGCAACTTCAGGGGTTTGCCCAAGAAGACAGCAGAGCTGCATCAGGTTGAAATCCAGTATGCCAGGCCTAAGGATCATATCCCAGCCAATATGGCCAAGGAACCCGGTATACAATGGGCACGTATAGTTGAAGGGGGTGTGTGTTAGTCAGCAAGAGAGGTACAGAATTTTAAAAAACCCAAACATTTTTAACAGATGGAAGAACAAAAATCATCTTCCTCCTTAATATAGAGGACTAAGTAGATTTTTAGGAACTTGTACTCAATGTAGTGACTGGGATGCACATAGCAATGAAGCAGTCTTAGTTTTGCCCCCTGCTTTTTCAGAAAGCTGGTTTCGGCTTCTGCTCAGTGGCTCAGGGCTGGGAAGTCAAGAATATCACATTTTACTATATCAAAGCAGTTAATAAGGCTGAAAACAGATCACAGAATAAAGTAGGTTGGAAAAGCCCTCTGAGATCACGGACTCCGAGCTTTGACCAAACACCACCATGTCAACTAGAGCATGGCACTAAGTGCCACACCCAGTTGTTTTTTTAACACCTCCACCACCTCCCTAGGCAGTCTTTTCCAATGCTTAATAACCTTTTCTGTGAAGAAATTCCTACTGATGTCCAACCTGGACCTCCCCTGGTGCAGCTTGAGGCTGTGTCCTCTTGTCCTGTCACTAGTTGCTGGGAGAAGAGATCGTCCCCCACCTGGCTACAACCTTCTTTAGGTAGTTGCAGAGAGTGATAAGGTCTTCCCTCAGCCTCCTTTTCTCCAGGCTTAACAACCCCAGCTCCCTCTGCTGTTTCTCATAGAATTTACCCTCTATACCCTTCACCAGCTTTCGGTGCCTTTCTCTGAACTCACTCCAGTACTTCAATGTCCCTCTTGTAGTGAGGGACCCAGAACTGGATGTGGTACCTGGGGTGCAGGCTCACCAGTGCAGAGTACAGGAGAAGAATCACTTCCACACTGTTGTTGACACAGGCCAGGAAGTCATTGGCCTTCTTGGCCACTTGGGCATCACATTTCCCAACCTCCAGTTGTCTGAGGCCTCCCTGGTTAGCCAGGATTGATGGTAAATGATGGAGAGTGGCTTGTGAAGCTCTTCCCCAGCTCCCTCAGTACCCTCAGGCAAGTCCCATCAGGTCCCATAGACTTGTGAGTGTCATGGCATATCAGGTCACTACTTTCTCCTGGATTGCAGGGGGTCTCTTCTGCTCCCTGTTCCTGTCTACCAGCTCAGGGGACTGGCTGCCCTGAGGACACTCAGTCTTTCTGTTGAACACTGAGGCAATGAAGGCATCAAGTACCTCAGCCTTTTCCTCAGCCTTGGTGACAGTGTTCCCCTCTGCATCCTATAATGGATGGAGATTTTCCTTGGCCCTCCTTTTTTGTTAATGTATTTATAAAAAAATAATTTATAGTATCTTTCACAGCTGTGGCCAGCTGAGTTCTAGCTGAGCTTTTGCCTTCCTAATTTTCTTTCTACACAACCTGATGACATTGTTGTACTCTTCTTGAATTGCCTGACCCTTCTTCCAAAGGTCATAAACTCTTTTTTAGCCAGGCTGGTCTTCTTGCCCACCAGCTCATCTTTCAGCACACAGAGATGACCTGCATCTGTGCCTTTAAGATTTCTTTATTAAAGTATGTTCAGCCTTCCTGCATCCCTTTATTATTAAGGACTGTTTCTCGAGGTACTCTCCAAACTAGTGACTGGAAGTCCAAGGTAGAGGTTTTGTTGACTCCCTTCCCTACTTCACCAAGAATCCAAAACTCTATCACTTGGTGGTTTTGTTGTTGGAAGACACTCAACATAAACTAAAATAAAATGCAAGTACGTATGGCAGCTACTCCTAAATCTACAGTTTGCACAGGGAGAGCTTTGCATCTAGGAACAGTAATGGAATAGCTCCAGTACTACTAGAACTTGCAGGTAGAGGGAAGGTTTGGGTTGTGCTCCTATGGAGCTACAAGGAGGACACTTCTGTATCAAAGCATCTGGCAGAGATAGAAACTATCAGGACACAGAGAGGCACATTTGAAACACACTGTGTTTATGAAGCCCATTTTCTTACCAACTTCAGTGTTGACAAGTCCCCCCCCAGCTCCAGTGTGTTTGCCTCAAAAAAAGGTGTCCACAAATATTTTAAAATAAATTCAAGCTCTGTATTGAACACATGGAGTTTGCCAAGAGTGCTTTAACAAAGAAACCCACACTGTTGCAGCATGACAAATTAAAAAAAGAAAGTAAGAAGCTCTGCAGAGCCAAGTGTTGATCCATTTCTTCTTTAACTGCAGTTTTTTGGATTTTTGCCACTGAAACAGACAAGAACTCAGCCATTTGTCTTCTGAACAATCCACCTCAAGATTATCACCATTCCCTTCTCAATTTTGGTCCAAATGATTAACATCTCTCAAATCAGCACCAGATACTTCTCTTAAATCATAAATAAGTTAAATTCTCACAAGCAGTATGCTTTCCCTGCAAAACACTGAATTTACTTTGTTTCTTTTTTCTTTCCTGTTATAGTTAAATCTTTTTCTTTCATGCTGCCAAACCAAAAGGCCGAGTTGTCCCCATGGGCTATTGATGGCATTAAAGTGGACTGTTCAGCAGCTGTGCCCTACTGCCTGCCCTATTGATTAGCTTCTCACATGGCTCTTAATAGGTTTATTGATATTTTGGATTCATTTTGTCTTGATTTTTGTCAATCTTCACATTTTCACAGCCAGGTTCCATTTTGTTTGAGGAATGTATGCAATTAGTCCAGCTCTTAAAAGCCATGTTCTTTTACTAATGATTTACCCAGTGGCTTTATCTGCCCAGCTTCTTTTCCTTTTCTAGCGTTACATTGGGGTTTTTTGTCTGTGTTTTTTTTTGGTCTTGTATTAACAGGATCTGCTGTTTTCTGAACACAAGCTGCTTGGTAGAAAACTATTTTCACAGTTTTTGTGGATCTAAGTCTACCATTATTGTGTGATCATGTTTTAAAATATTTTTTTATATTTGTTATCGACGTTTTAATATCCATTAATTTTGAAATCCTTTGCTGGCATTAACTGGCACAGGATTAATGATGTTGCAAAATAATGGTGCTTTACTTCAGCCAAAGATTAGTTTCTTTGCCTTTAAGAAGAAAGACAAGCAAACAAACATATTTAAGTTTGAACTGTTACTCTTTTAAAACTCTTAATGGAGAGCAGAAAACAGATCCAATGAAAATATTTGTTCTTAAGATTTCAGAGACTATTGAAATTGTGCAGTTTCTGGAACCTCATCAAAAGACAGAATACTAAATGAGTTTACTGATCCCTGACAAATATTATGTCATCAAAACTTTCTCACATGTTGATTATTTCCACTGATTTTGTGTCTTTTTACAAGATTTTCACTGTTCAGATGGTATTCTATCCAGCCTGATTTGAAAGAATTAAGATAAAACTTTGGGATAAAAAGTAAGAATCAACCTCATCTACAGGTCTTATTTACAGTTACTTTTATGACCTTTTCCCAGGATGCTACTTCAGGTATTATATTGCTTTACATTTCTCATACAACTTGCTGTTTAGTTTTATGAGAGTATGCCTACTGTTCATTTACAAATGTGTGGTAACAAGGTGCCTTGCAATATCAATGTTTTTGCATCAGGATGAATGTCACTTGTAGATTAAAGTAAAACAAAACCACCTTTACCCTTCTATTCTATTAAATGATGGGTTACTTTAAATTCACTCAAGGAACAAGGGAAACTACAACAACGCAATTTCTAAGACATAAGAATAATTTTCCCATGTTCTTAACGCAATTTGTGACCAAATCTAGTGTACAACTGACAAATTATAACCTGCCTCACTGTGGACTTTGTTAAAAGTTCTCTTGGTACCTCACAGACAGGTTTATTGCAAAAAGGGAGGCCCTATTTTCCTACAAACCCCCCAAAATTCCCATGTAACTTTTGCTATGTATGATGGAGCAAAATCCCCTATGAAATAATCAAGATTTTACTTCTGATTTGGTCAGATTTTCACCCTAGTATCTGTAACATTTAAGGGTCAGAAGAAGAACCGAGAATTTCTGATTTATGAAAGAAACTGAAGGCTTTATAATTTGCACCATAAAGTCATTATACACATTTTTAAAAGCCCTACTTTTAAACAAGCTGATAAATTGGGGAAAGCATCATCCTAGAGAAGAGCACACAGAGGCTTTTACTTGAAAATGAGAGCTGTTCAACTGCCTGTGTACTCCCTCACTCAGTAGGAATTAATGCTGGAGCATCTCTTGTGCCAGATTAGGCCACAACAAACAAATCAGAGACTTAGTAATGTCAACATTTTTCGTGTGGGGTGTTTTTGTTTGTTCATTTTAAATCCTACAGATTTTACAAATATGACTTCATTTCATTTCAAGTAAGTGTTTATGCACATAATCATATTCTTTCACCATCATCCTCTGAATTTCATTGACAACCCTTCATGTGTTTTTAAAGTAAACAAACTCTTCAGCATAGGCACTGCTCAACATCTGGCATAATGAAACCTTAATTATAAGTGAGGCCTCTGGACTCTCCTTTAAAATGAATTTAAAATAAGTTTGAGCAACATTTTTCAGGTATTTCTCAAACACTAGAAGACAGTAATACAACTCATTTAAAGGAACATACACATTTTTGGAAAATAGGTCCATCTATAAGTTATATTTATACATTGAGCTGCTTTAATTTTTAGCTGAGTTGGAACCAAGACTGTGTCTGCCTTTTGTTTACACAGGAGGATTAGAACAGGAGGATAAATGAGGGGTTCTTGGCTGGCTGAGGATTATAGAAATAACAGAAAGACCTCATAAAAACAGATAGCATCCTGCTTCAGATTTGCAGCTCCAAAAAGCTAAAGTTTGGCAGGCACACACTGTGGTTAAAGCTTCCTTATTTGGGAAGAAAAGAGCAGTAATACTAAAAAGGTTGAGAGGGAAGCAGCGTTCTCTCAAAAGACATAAATTCAGATAAGCTAAAGCAGGCATATATTAACTTGGCAAGCATCAATCTGATGGTCTGATAACCACTACTTCCAACGGAAGAGTTTGGACTCCCTGAAATGTGTTTCCAGTCAATTTTTATTAGACAGCAATATTTAATATGTGAACACTGAGTGTTCCAGCTTCCTTCCACTTTGAAGCCTGGAGCGTTATGGCTGCACACAAGCAGGGAATCAGAGAACCTGCCGTTCCCTTTGGTCAGCGGCATCTCACTCAGAAGCCAGGAAGGACACAGTGCCAGCTGCTGGTTAATAAGCAGATGCATTTTCCTGGCAATCTCCAGGCTCCAAAACACACCAAACATGCTAATAACAAAGGCCAGTGTTCAGTCTGTGCCATGCAGGAAAGCCACCTGCCATGGGCAAGGTTGGCAGGGACTGCTGGAGATCTAATCCAACCTCCCTGCTCAAGCAGGGTCCCCAAGAGCATGTTACTCAAGACTGTGTCCAGACAGCTTTTGAAGATCTCCAAAGAAGGAGAATCTTGTCATTTGATAAAATCATGCCCTCAGAGAAATCATGGTCCTCTAAAAAGTCATCTGGCCTGTTTCTTTGCCACAAGTATACCATATATATGGTATAACATCAGTTATACCTCTGCCTTGCCTGACCAACGGTTGCTCAATTGGTTCTTAAAGACCTCTCCCATAATAGACAGTTTACAGGGCTGTCTACTCCAGTGATCCACCCACCATCTCATTAGGTTTTCTAAAGTCTAATCTAAGCCATCTTTGCTGCAGTTTCAATCCACAGAACTTACTGTCCTCCTATCCCATTCAAATGTGGGGCAGAGTCACCACCTGTCATTGCAGCAACCTTTTATCAGACAATGACTACACTGGTGACCTCACTCTTCTCTAGATTAGAGCAGTTGACTTTGACCTTTTTTTAATAGCTTATGCCTTCTATTATGCCATTTATTTTACCCTCCTCTGGAACGCCTCCAACGGACCCACTTCTGCCTGAGTTGCCAGCCCCCAAACCTGACACACTATTCTAGTCGAGATGCTACCACATCTTGGCACAGCTGGGATACCCCTCCTGTCCTGCATGGCCAACTCCTGCTGTTATGGCCCAGTGTGAAAAGTCCCTTTTTGCAATCACGGTTACAGCAAAATACTATTAATACAAACCAGAGGCAAAAGGAACAAGCACAGGAACTCGGACACAGTTATTTGTATAGAAACATATAGGTGCTGTATTGTCACAATATGAGACATCTGTAGTAAAAATCTTTACTTTTCCCACCAAGTTCTCCCAGAAGTCACAAGCCACATCTATTAAGCAGCTGCAAGGATCCCCCTGGGATCTGATCCAATCTCTTCTGGTAGTAGCTCAAATACTGTAAAAACTACATGGCATTAGCACATGGTAGTGCTTTTATATGGAGGCCAACATTTTGAAGCACTACACATCTTCTACATGATCATATACTTATGGATGGAACTTTTGTGAGTCAACTCAACATTCTACATTTGAAATTTCCGAGTTCCATGTGGATTTTGTAAAATTCTTATCAGATGATTAAAAAAACCCCAACAAACCAAGTACATAATTTCTGGTAAGAGCTTATTAAACATTAAAACCTCTGACAGAAATTAAAGATATCGAGGACCATCTCTGCTGCAAATATTTCTCTCCCTGTCATGAGAGTCATGGAAATTAGGAAGATTCAATAAGACTATATTCTGTTGTGCTCAAGAGGATCTATAGTGATGCCAACACCTTCCAGATCTCAGACACGTTGCAAAATATCGCACCTTGACAACATAACCCTTGGCTGCTTATTTCCACATTTGCCTGCTGCAGGCCCACCATCTCTTGTTTGGTGTCTTCAGGAGACACAGGGAGGCTGAAGAGGATCAGCAAAGCTCTGGAAAATCTCTGAAGCTGGGAGACTGGGTAAGGCAGACAGGATTTTTGCAGCAGATTATTCGGGTAAGTTTGGCTGCTGGGACCAGTTTGTACACGAACAAAACACGAGCAGCAGTTACTGAAGGCATAACCACTTCTTATATTCACACAGCATCCAAGAAAAGCTAGAACTTAAAGACTGATCCCTTTTGGAGTTCATAATCCTTTTGGTAAAGCCGGACATGCTGGCGTAGCTGGCAGAAAGAAAAACCTGTTAAATCTGCTTCTAAACACCAGTTAATTCAAACTGGTTTTGGTTCAGAAAAAAAACCCTCCCTGAATGTTATTGTAGAAAACTGAAGCAACAGAAGAAAAATCTGGACAGATTTTCTCAAGTGTTTCTAATGCATCTAACCTTTTCTCTCATAAAAACGGTAAGCATGTTTCCTACACAGAGAGAAACAAGCATGTGTATGAATTTTTATAGGTAACTTGAAGGAAAAAAGATACAGTTCCCTACTTGTTTTGAAAAGCTACAAACAATCCTAAATTTCTTTATAAACAGATCTGACTGAATGTCTTCACAAGGTCAAAGTTCAGTTGTGTACCCCTGAGCTGATTTACTGTGTTGCAAAACTTGAGATCAAAAAGTATTTAGAATTATAAAAGCAGAAGACTAGAAAGAATAGTAAGGATTACAGCTCATGATAAAGGATATAGTAATGCATCAAATGGAAGAGTCCAGCCTTTATTTATTTCCAAAGAGCCTGGAAGCAATTATTAAAGCTAAAGAGCTGTGGTTTAATGAATGTGGAATATTATTACATGTCAAGAAAGAGCCAAGCCCATGATTTAAGGATAATAATTAAATCAATCATTTGATTAGAATTGCTTTAAGCAAAAACCTAAGTAGGAAATACTTGAGAAAAGCAAACGTAAAATCTGTAAATTAAAGGGAAAAGAAAAAAAAAGTAAACCCAAGGAATTTTCACTGTGAAACATGCCTTACTAACAAATAAAACAGTAGAGGTCTGGAGAAGATCCCAGCAGTGAGTTACATCATTTACTGCAATGCTTGACTAAATTTCAAGTGCACTTGGAGTGCACAATGTTCTTTGTAGGACATTGCAAGCCAATGGCGGGCTCCAAATAAAAGGAAAGGATTCACCATTTACCATCCCTTCTGCAGCCTTCTTTTCATTACAACAAAAGGCTGTTTCAATTAGAGCTGTGCAGATTCTCTGTGCTGACTTGGGTTCAAAGTGTTTTAATGCAATGCCAGCATCTCCAGGGATCAGCTTCTCTACAGGCCAAGCTGTCCCAGTGCTGGGACTGAGATTTGGTTGGGTCAAGCTCAGCTTGCCATCTCTCCCTCAGGTCTCTTGAGAGCACTGGCTCTCAGCGAGGGGCCTGATCTGACCCCTTTCCAGCCAGTTAAACTCTGCTGGAAGTTTAAACTCCCACCCTTCCGACTGGATCCCGAGGCTATTGCAGTGCACCACAAGGGAAACCCCTTGGCAGCTCTTCTCACCCCTCTCCCAGTGGGGCCCTGCAGCTCCACCACATGGGTTTGGGTCCATGGTTAACCACACATTTGTCTTCTACCTTCTCCTTTTCCAGCCACGCTAATGCCAGAGATCCATATGCAGCTGTCACCCCCCAAAGGGTTTCTTAATAGAAAAGTTAAAGGGATTCTAACAGGTCCTCCTATGGAGACACATTGACTCCCATGTAACCAGCCTGCCTAGAAAAGCATGTGCTTTGTGCTTCTAATGGTATCTCCTGCAGTACTGACAATGCAGCTCACTCAGCCTTGCAGTGGGTTGGAAGGAGTTTGCAAACTGGAAGTGGATACGCACAGATCCAAAGCCATAACACTGTGCATTGCTAACAATCATCTTCATTCTTGGAATTAATTCAATACACTTGTCTCAGCCTATGAGATAAGATGTGACACCAATAATATATTGCATTTCCTAACTGCTAGAAAGTACCAAAAACTTTCAATAAATTGATTTAATGTCCAAGTCTCATTTACAATGAAGTACAGTGTTTTATAGCTGAATGGTAAAAAATAAATAGGATCCAGCTTAGACTGGAAATGCTTGTAAAAGGCTAAGTACTCAGAGAACAACAACATAGTAATTCTGCCCTTACTGCTTAAGTAAAATAAACATAGCTGTAGGAAATGCACGAGGTATCAAGCTCACAGGGAGCTTACAACTCTTGAGTAGGCACTGACCATTCCCATTCAATACTGTGAATAACAAGGGCATCTCTGGACAGTATTTCCAAAAAAACCCAAACTATTTTGCTGTAAGTATGTTGGTCTGTAAATATAACAGTGTGAAGTATTATGACATGCCTAGTAGATTATGTCAGGCTCTGACAACTGATGCTAATGAGGTGCAGCAGCCAGCAGTTTACATTTTTGTATATAATATCCTTTCCACCAAACCCAAACTTTCTTCACTTTCTATTGTTAATAAGTTAAAGTATTTAGCAAACTTTTGCCCAGCACCAAAGCTCAAACCAGTGCATTCTACCGTACATTCTGTTATATAACACTATGAAGACTATTTTCTTTTTTCACTTATTTTGGGATCTCATAGCCTAGTCCTATATTTAGGCTAAATCTTTCAGTCATAAAACTTCCTCTGACCTTTGCCTGAGAACATCCAATATGATTTTCCTTAAGCATTGGAGATTGTGTGATGTGCCTAAAACATTTTCAAGAGGGATGCCTTCTACACATCCTTTGCAAACAATTATCTCCCCTGCCACATAGATTCCACAGAAAGATGCTGGTGACATCTCAGAAGAAAAAGGTGGCCCTGACTGTGGAAAGGAGCTGGACTCACACCACTGCTGGGGCAGCAGCTGCAGCATGCTGCACTCAGAAGCACCAAGGAAATGTTGTTTTTTTCTTTTTTTACCTCTTCTAAAATAACGAGCAGTTCAAAGACAAGTTCTAAAAATAATTTTTCTTGTCTATGGGGTTAAACCAGATGCTGGGTAATAGCAGATTTATAATTACCTTAGGATCATAACATCTTTGTCTTTCTGATTAGAGGACCACACACAAATATTTGTCTCATAAGGAGAGCAGGACTGATGTGTAGAGAGGCAAAATGAGATAGCAAGGGCAGTTCTGAATTTCAAATGTCTGAACTTTTGAGGGCTTGGCTTGCAAACTAAGTAGTACTTAAAGCAAAAATTCTACACTGCTGCTAATCTACAGTTTATAGTATAATTTTAGTAACATCGGTGCTGCTCCATTAGTGCAAACCTCAGTGCTAAAGAAGTCATGACTATTTAATTGTATATAATAAAAGGCCTAGGTTGGTATTTATGTGACCCCATGGCTGAACTTATGTAGCATTATCCTGATGTATATGTTATTTTCCCCCAAACGTGGGTCTTACTCCTTAAAACAATGGATGGCTATCCCCAAGGACTGGCAGTGTGGGGCATCTTTGTTAACAGTGTTGGCAAAAATGCTTGTGGAGGACCCAGGAAATTTTCATAAGTGCATAAAATTTCTACAGTTCTTTTGTAAGTCTTCTGTAGTATATTATTGCAACCAGAACTAGGAGACTAGAAACAAAAGGGGCCCATTGCAGGGCACATGCATGAACAGAGGAAACATGTTATTGTTAAAAAAAGAAGTTATTAAAATGAGAAAGGAGCAACATGTTTACAAACTCCAAAACTCTAGCTAGGAACTTTGAGACATACGCTGAATGACAATACACAGAAACCTATTCCCATTCTAGTAAAATGCTGCAGAAAAACTAAGAAATATATATACTGAACCTCAAAGAAAAACAGTGACTAAAAAATCAAGGAAAATCATTTATGTCAGAGTTTTGCAGTGGAAAATTATTTTGAAGAATGAGAGCTGAACTGCAAGAAAAGTGAAGGGTTTAAGAATGGCATTTAAATTTGCCTGACCCCAACTTTTCTCAGTTACATTCAGAACTGAAAGAGAATCACAATCCATACTCCCTCAAACTAAAGACAACTGAAACTCTCATTCCCCATTTCTGGAAAATGACCAAGTAAAGACATTTAAGAAGAGACAGTCTTTCTTACACCAAAGTCCTAATTGAAAGAACATGGCATGACCAGCAGCAAAATGTTAATTGAAACCACTCTGCATTTCTTTTCCAAGCAAAGTCCTTTTGTGTGACTTTTATAGATTAATTTGACACACTCCCTTCCCTTGCCTGGAAAGTTCTGGGGGTTTTTTGTTTACACTGTAAAAAGCATGAAATTATTGTCCTTCAATGCTTTGTTCTTTCCAATTGCACGAAACTGAGCAACATTTTGAAGTGTATTTGTTAAATGATGAAGGCCAGAGCTGACATATGAAAAACATATGGTTATGTCCATTTGCACGCACAAACCCCACTCGCAATAGACATGAAAACTAGCACGTAGTGTATGATTTTTTTGTCCTCAAAGCACCTATACTAACAATTACTACAACATACTTCCATGTTCCTGATGGAAAATCAGCTGCAAAAGCAGTGCTGATATAAACCCCTCTATCATCATCCAGCACAAATACAGTGCATGCACAAGAAAGGTCACTTTATTGTGCAAGACCTTAAAAAAATCTCACTCTATTTTTCTATTACTTTCTCTGTTAGGCCATACAGCCTCTTTTCTCTTCTTTTCAATTAAAAATTGGGAGTTTTCTACCCCAACTGGCAACACCACTGAAAAAAAGATCCACTCTAATCCTGTATCCTCCTAAAGTGACAGGTTCTAGCAGAAGTTTGCCATTGTTTAGAGTACAGAACATTATCCCTTTACTTTCTGCCATCTAGAAAGCTTTCCTGTGTCTAATTGCAAGGGCACTTCTAAACAAGTCAGCAGTAAAATAATCCAAATTGCATAAAGTGCAAAGAGATTTTTTTTTTTCCTCAAGGGCAACAATTTAGCAAGACTTGGACAGACCATTTTATACTCAGTAAAGCTTCCTTTGCCTTTTAATACAATGCCCACCAAAACAAATGCAGGCTGAAAACACCGAGTGACTTAAGAATTAAACCAAATTTTTCAGAAATATAACAAAAACAGCAATAAGAAAAGCTGAAAAACATTTGAGGAGGAAGGAATAGGTTCTTACACCGTCCTATCAGACTTACTCAATTATCAAGAGATTTATAAATATAAAAATAAATTACATACCACAGACAAAAATCAGATGGCTGAAGAAAGAAAATGCCTGTTGTTACTCCTCCCCCTGCAGGACTTAAAAAACCCCAAAGTGCTCCTCCCATGGTGCATCCTGAGCCCAGGTGAGTGCAATAACCTCCCAAACTGCCTTCAGCTGAGCTGGGAGTGCAGTAGCACAAACAAGAATCTGAGAGTAAATAAAATAGTCCTCTTTGGAGAAAAAAAAAGAGATCAAGAAATTGCCATCTAGGAAAACCTTTGCTTGGAGAGTTTGGCTAATGGATTATCTTTAAAACACTTGTATATGCTTAAATAGCTTTTAAATATTGAAATGCTTATTGTGTTTACACTGCTGGGCTGGAAATTGCATTAGTTTGCATATTTTGAATAAAATTACATGAACCTCTGAGGAATTAATTTCTCACATATAATCTAAATAAGTGAAAGTGGAGAAAATAACTAAACACTTTGTGAATGTTTTGTCACACCAGTCACTGGGAATTCTGGTTCATCTGTAGTTTACAGTCAAAAAGAATTCCGGGTAAAATATTTTCTCAGGCTATCTCCTGTTTTAAATTTCAGTTCAGAAAAGTGAATAGAAGTTTAATTGAATGTGTCCCCTATAATTTCTCCCTTCATTACAATTCCAGAAAAAAACATAACAATTCCCAATCGAATAGCATTCTAAAGTGCAGGTATGTAAGGAAATAGTTGAGATGTTAGTTAAAACTGGAAACAATTTTAATTTTACAAATGACATAAGATAATCAATAATTAAGAAAGAGACATGAAAATTTGTAATTTCTTTTTTCTCTTCAGATTGAATAATTTCCAAGAGCTAAATAGAATTTCTTACCATGTTTACTTTCAGGTATTCCTTTCCTAGGTATTCTACATACATTTTAATTGAGTTACCTTTGGTCTTGTTAAATTTTGCTTTATCCTTAGGCAAAATCTTAGGAGGCTGACTTTTTGGAGGTAACTGGTATACAGGACACCTGTTGTAGTTATGAGTGAGACATTTCACCAGAATCTCTGATAAGTCTAATTGATTTCTGGCCAAAGTGAGAGTAACTATTAGGAAAGCATTTTTTATGTCAGTGATTTTACTTGGGGTGACCACAATTAGTGAGAGTCCCTGTTCAGGATGCCTGTCCTTTTATAGCCTTGAAATCAAAAGCTTTATTGAAAACAGGACCACGAGCAATCTGCTTGTGACTAAACTTCATCTGTATTTTGCTGAGTTAACTATTGCAAAAGTTTCTTCTCTGTATCATTATTCACAATATGTAGCACCAGGTCAGTTCTTTGCCTGTCTGCCTACTTTTTTCTTTACAAGGAAAGAGGGAGCTGGAGGAACAATCTTCTATTCTTGTCCTACAGTCAATCTCTTTCTCCCCCATATCACATTGCCAAGAAGTAAAAACATAATGAGAAAGTATAAAGATAAAAATTACTTAAAAATGAGATACTGTTACAAAAAGTATAGAGTAAATACAAATTATTTTCTGAACTATTAGTATTCCCATGTCACGTGCAATTAAAAGTCTTTTTACAAAGCAAATCTAAAATCGTGCCATTTTTCCATCACTTATTGCAACTAAACACACAGATTTTTTTTTTTGTTCTGAGCCTGTGAAATGTCTGGAAAAACATTTTAATTTCCAGAAAGAAAAATTACCTTATAAAATTAAAGACTTGATGTATCTTTTGGGGATATGAATTAAGACAGTACAGCATAGGGTGATTTATATACTACATGGAAAGTTATATAGTGGAATAAGCAAGTAATCCAACCAGTTACACTCAGCAAATGGAAGTGTGCAACAGAGAGATGCCAGACTGTACAGGAAGGTAACCCAGGGGTCAGCAAACAGCTCCCTGGAAGACATTTAGATCCTGTTAAATATCTCAGCTGAGCTCTGTCTGGAGCTTGGGAAACTTTAAAATAGTTTTCTCCCCTCCTTCCTAAAGCCCCTGAACATTAACATTGTGCAAGAACAAAAGGATCCTGGCTCCAAAAAATGCCATCTGTGACATCTTGAGGTATATGGATGGCTGTACTATTTCACATTCTGATCCACCTCACCCAGCCTCCAGGAAAAGCCATTTAGGGCATTTTCTGAGCTTCCCGTGGTTTGCCTTCTCAGTTACCCCAACTCCAACTACCTGTTCAGTTTCCTTTCAATCTGGGCTGTGGAAGTAAAAGGCACACAATTTTTGACAAGGAGTCCCACAGGTCTGCAAGCTGCTTGTTTTATCTAGTCAAGCATTTGTACAAAGAACAGCAATCTCTTTAATGTGGGGCTCAATATAGTACCTTGTCTCTAGGGCTGAAAGGCCAGCAAACTGACAAGAGTGTCTTTACCTTCACCTCATAAACATCCATGACTTAAAAATCTGTTCCCTTCTTTCATGCCCTAATTGTCCCCTTCCAATTATGCTCTTCCATCCATTTACTCTGTTGTGACACCACACCTTTACATTCAACAAAAAATTTGATCTAGTCCATCCTCTCCACTATTGTCACAAAGTCACTTAAAAATTCACTTTAATCTTTGAAGTTGCTTTTTTCCTTTTTCTTTCTTCTTTCCTCCAAATACCACATTTGGACCATTTCCAAATCCTGATGTTTTTCCCTCCAGAAGCTCCAGATCTCTACCACGTATCACTGTGAATAAAACCTGATATCCAAAGTGCCATGAACATCCAGCTTTGCTGATGCAAATTCCTCTCATCTGGCTTTCTTAATATCAATGTTACTTGGTCCAATAGAGCCACAAAGATGCTGGGAAGGGAGAGCAGATAAACCACAGGAGCCACAGGAACATTTGGAGGTAAAACATCAAGAAAAATTCTATTCAGCCCAGATACCCTGGCCTCTAGAGTATGGCCAGCACAGATGGAGTCTTTGGGGACTGTTCCTGCCAAACCCCCATAGAGACTATATAGTAGGAAATTTTCAGAGGCTTGTGATACAGCCAGATTTAAGCAGGTTCCTGATGCCAGGCTCTCCAGCTTTTCAAAAAGATAATTATAAGGTATTTTTTTAACCGTTGTTTAAACTGTATTTTGCCTTAAATTTGTTCTTTGTCTGCTGAAACTTTCCCCAAAGAGTCAGCCTAAGGCTGATGGTAGCCATGGAGAATTCAGAGCCAAGTTTTTCAAGTTATACACTAGCATTAAAAATCATAAACTATCATACAGTATCATAAAGGAACGTGTTAAGTAACTTTGATGACGGCCACCTTTGCCAGCTTCACCTATAACAAATTTTAATAGTAACACAATCTTATCTTTTGTTTTCTCACCAAAGGACCACCTTCTTCGTGCTCTGTGACATTCTACAAAGGATTCACATAGGCACTTCCAAACTAACTGCAAGCCAATGTTTCAATGCAAATCTTTTCTGATCTCCTATTGCTAAACAGTTTTTAAATTAAAATAAAATCAACAAGTTTGTTGTAAGAGTATTTTTAACTGAACTTCATTGGTTGGACCAAGTTACTGAAAGCCCACAGAATCACACACCTTTAAAGGTCATCTGCTCCAACCCCCCAGCAATAAGCAGGGATATCTTCAACTACATCAGATTGTTCAGAGCCCTGTACAACCTGACCTTGAATGTTTCCAGGGATGGGGCATCTACCACCTCTCCAGGCAACCCGTGCCAGTGCTTCACTACATTCATTGCAAAAAATTTCTTCTTTATATCTAGTCTTAACCTTTTAGTTTAAAACCATTACCCTTTGTCCTATCACAACAGACCCTGTTAAGCAGTTGTCCCCATCTTTCTTATAATCTCTATTTAAGTACTGACATGCTACAACAAGCTCTCCCTGGAGCCTTCTCTTCTCCCAGCTGAAGAATCCCAGCTCTCTCAGCCTGTCTTCATGGAGAGGTGCTCCAGCCTGCTGATCATTTCTGTGGCCCTCCTCCTCCTCCATGTCCTTCCTGTGCTGGGGATCCCAGAGCTGGATGCAGCACTGCAGGGGGGGGCTCACCAGAGCAGAGGGGCAAAACCACCTCCCTTGCCCTGGTGGCCACAGTGCTTTTGATGTAACACAGGCCGTTTTGCTTAGTGGGCTGTAAGTGCACATTGCCAAGGCACGTCCAGCTTCCAATTTCTTCTCCACAGGGCTGCTCTCCATCCCTTCATCCCCCAGCCCGGATTGATACCAGGGGTTGCCCCAGCCCAGGTGCAGGACCTTGCCCTTTGTCTTGTTAAACCACAGGAGATTGCCATGGGCCCACTTCTCAAGCTTGTCCCAGTTCCTCTGGATGGCATCCCATCATTCAGGTGTTTCGACAGCACCATTCAGCTGGGTAATGTTTGCAAACTTGCTGAGGGGGCACTCGGTCCCTTTGTCCATGTCATTGATGAAGACACTAAGTAGCACTGATCCCAACATCCTGAGGGACACCACTTGGCACTGATGTCCATCAGGACTCTGAGCCATTGATGCTCTGGATGAAATCCAATCAATTCCTCATCCACCAAACAGTCCATCCACCAATTCTTAGAATACCATAGATCCAATCAATTCCGTTTCTTCTGATTTCCACAGGGAATCATGAACTCCGGGAATTTTAGACATTAAGAGGAGACTGAAAGGTACTTTGTTTAGTTTTTTTTCCTCCCTTTGCAACAGATTTGAGGGGTGTGGAGAAATTCTCTTGGACAGTGAGTATAATTATAACTAATCATTTCCTTCTTTCTCCTTGGTGCAACTTACATTGACTTCTCTTCATTTTAATTTAGTTGGCTGGCACAATTCAAATTTCATTACTCTTTCTGCCTGATAAACTCCAGTTGGTGAAAAAATATGTCTCATTTTCAAGTTTAGCTAGACAGCAGCAGTGTAAGAAAGACCTTTTCAACCCTGGTGCAGCCTCTAGCTTTTGAAATCTTTCCTAGATGACAAAACAGCCTTCTCTATTACAGAATTTTCTCATAACAATCTTGTTAAATAAAAAAACAATCCCTAAAAAATTATAAACTAATAAACTGACTGCCAGTTATAATGAATTCTCCTGTCAGAATTTCTTGAAATACAACCAAGTGCAGGTAAACAGCAATGTTGATGATGACTTTCAAAATAAAGTTTACTAGGCAAGGATGAGAATTGTCACAGCCATTCTAAATACATTGTTGTTTTTCTCCCATTGAGTAAAAATTTCCTCTCTGAACAGGTACAGTAGTTTAATATGTATAATCACTGGATAAAAATTCTGACAGGGTTGCTTTTGCTGTATAAACTCACACCTTGATTTACTCCGCACTTCTACCTTGCCCAGACTCAAATGAATGCAGCAGTATTAAAGAAGAACAGAAACCTTTTATTTTTTAACTCTCAATAGCATCTCCAAATGGGAATTTCTATACTCGAATTCATCCTTGGACAGCCCTTGGCAATGAGCAAAATGAGCTCTGCAGTGTTGGGGAAGCCACTTTCAATGCACCTCAAAAATCCTCAGACTCTTCCAGAAGAAGGAGGCCAAGGAAAGACAAGGGGCATCTCTAGTCAGTCACATCTCCAAGCTGTTAGGAGGCAATTAAAATATTCTGATCATAGGCTGCCAAAGGACAAGCACTAACAGTTCCAACTCCCTTAGGCAAATACGTCAGAAGCAGCAGATTTCTCAGACACGAGGCCAACAGCAGCATTTGACATATACACTCAGTCTGCAAGAGTCAGATGAAGGGAAGTGTGAGAGAGAGTTTATGCCCTGTAAAACTGGCAACACAGCCATGCTTTTCCTTGTGGGAGTTTTAACCCATGAACCCCAGTAACTGTTCACCTCTTTCTTGTTCAAACTGGGATAGGTATCAGGCAGGTTTCCAGCATGGGCCAATTGCAGTTTCTTTCAATGAGGGCTACAAGTCATCAGCACATCTCTATGAATACAGATTTTGAAGAAACAAGTGGTGGTGACATTAAAGAAAATAAAATTTTAGTGACATAAATTACCCCTCCAATACACTTAAAAGAATAAAATTGGCAAAAACATTTGAAAAAAAAAAAAGAGCACTGTAAAATGAAGCAAGCACTGCACTTCATTGTGCAGCAGGGGCTCAGTTTTGAGCAGGATCTATTTTCTACATCCCACTACTTTTCTTAAACGAGTGAATTTTGCATCTACTTTTTCTAGTAAATTCTAAGCAGGAGTGCAAAGGAGTTGGATAAAGGATCAATTTTGTTCAGGTTCTGTTGCAGGGTGGGCTATTGACACAGGTTAGTTCAGCTTTCACATACCATGAATCCTATTTAGCATAAAAACACCATGATCCTTACTGGGATACTACCAAAGAAGTAGTAGACACCATGGGTACAGTTGCTATGATGTGCTTACAGGGACAGATAAACTACTAATACTTAATTATAATGCTTTGAATCAAGGCTGGATGGCTGATTGTGAGAATATAAACCAAATTCTTGTATATCACAAACCCCACTATCTGACAACATTGTGTTCTTATTTCATTAGAGTTTTTCTTAACTAAGCTGAAAAACATGTCAGAATTCTCCAGTGAGCTGCTTAAGCAGGCAACATTCAGAAGAAGTTGTACACCAGCACACACAGAATTTGCCTCTATTACTTATTTAAACCAGGAACTCAGAAGAAATTGCACGATGCTTTTAATTAGCCAAGATACAGCTCTGAGAGAGCACCACGGAAATAGAAGGTGGCAAAATGAAGTATATTTCCATATATCACATGAAACGAGGCTCTGTTCAGCATGTAGTGTACACATAATATGGGATGGCAGCTGAGTTACAAAGTGCCATTGGTGCTTGTCTTGCCAAATTTGATCCAAATGACAAGTGCTCTCCACACAGAGGGAATCTGTCCCTCCCACCACCTTGTCAGGCCGAGGGAAGGCAAACTCCAGCCTATTCCATCCTCGAGCGATGAGGGGGTTTCGGGGTCACTAAGAGTCCCAAAGCTGCTCTGCAGCAATGTGCCATCCATCCCAGATGGACTGTGTGAACACTGTCTTCCTCAGCTCCCAGCCCTTCCCTTTCCATTCAGATCCAGCCCTGGAATCTGGGTGAACTCTGGGGTTGGTTTTTTTTTAGTGTACCTCTCAGATTTTCTTGGGAACTGTAACTCTAACTTTGGCCAGGCCAACTGCTGCTTGTTTTCTCATTAGACAAGTAACTCACTGTTCTTTTTTATCCAGAGTGTTCCCAAATCTAAGAGAGTGATCGGTGCTATCCTGGTGTCAACTTTCCCTGCAGCTGTCTCCATAGTGGTATTGGCTTTCCTAGTGATAGTGGTAAACTTGAAAGGAAAAATACACTTCTTATACAACACCTGCTCTACCTTAGATTTTAATATTTTCACAGCAGAAGAGTGGCATGTATCACAGGCTGCTTGCAGAGTGCCACAAAAGATAGGAAAGCAAAATTATTGTAAAATATTTTTATGGAAAAAAAAAAAATCCAAAATGCAATCAGTTTTAAAAGAGGTCTGGAAATATGGTATTAGTGGTCTTTGCTTCAGTTTTATAAGCTTACTGTGCTGAAACAAAACAGCTAAATCAAGAAAAGTATCGAACCATGGACTCAACAGGGATACCAAATATTATGCATTAATATTATATGTGCCTCTATTCTACATGGAAAAGAGGAAAATTAGTATTTCCAAATTTCATGCTATATTTGTAAATATCTAAAAGCAGCTAAGGCTCAGGGGTGTTTTGTGACATCGGGTATATAAATATGTATATAGTGGTGGATGGTATCAATAACTTTTATTGATAGACAATCCAGATTACAGGGGTTTCATCTGTTGGCTCAATCTTGTAAAAGAAGTAGGTTTAAAAGCTATGTTCTCTAGCTTTTAAGAAAAATACAAAACCCACACAGAATATCTTTGTGCTCCTAAACTATCCGAGAAATAAAACCTAAGGACACATAAGTAATTAAATTTAATCTACAATGAAAGACACCTTTTTTTTGGTGAAGCTTTTACTTGGGCTCTTTTCTGATTTTTGTAGTTCTAGAAACACCTTCTTCTGCTGATACTGGTAAGATACACATTACCAAGAAAACAATAGAGGCAGATACACCAATTAAACTTCATGTTACCACACAGACAAAACAATCAAAGCGCAAAGCAGGTCAATTGCTCCGTATAATTATCTAATTTCTTTCAAATTAAGATGTTTTTGTATATACACACTCTGGAAAATAATCTCAATAAACTTCTAAAATAGCTTTGTAGAACCCCTTTAAACAGCCCAGCACAAAAGTGTTTATCCTAATTCATTGTGGAAGTTAATTATGACAAACTGAATAAAGCTATTTTATTTCTGAATATGTACACTGTACTTCAGTGTCACATTAATCCCTTTTATCATGCCTCGTTTTCTTGAGTTCCAACACTGAAAATATTTGGTTTGAAAAAAAAATTATAAACTGAAGCATGTGATTTTTAAAATGAACTGTCTTTTGAATAACACATTTTTCAAATAAAATATGCTAAGTTAAAGCACGGACTTTAAGAATATTGAATTAAAGACTTGAGAAATCTCTACTTGAATTCATCTGTATACTTCAGATGGTCTTAATTAATACACTATTGATGTGTAAGGTCTTAAATTATCCTGTTAACCAGAAAAAAAAAAGACATCCTATTATGCATTTGCAAATGTCAGCTTTTGAAATAATGAACTCATATTTCTGAATTTCAGCTTGTTTTCCACCCCTGTTTGAGAACATGAAACGATCCTACTGCAAGATTTATAACAGCAGCTGTGTGAGTTACGAAAGCACAGAAGTGTCATTTGGAGTCCATGGAGACTATAACTTTGCCTCAGCTTTGGCCTTCAAAACAGCTGAGCATATTTTGCTTAATATTTCTGAAGACTGGACATTGTAGCTGATGTCAAACATAGAAAGTATCGAGCAAAAAGCTACCTCAGAAACTTATGAGCACATACATCACTTGGCATGAGTAAATTAGGAAGACTACAATGTTCATGTCAAACTGATAATGCAGCTGGATTTTAATGGAAATTTCAAAGGTATCAATCATATACTATCATATGGAAATATCATTTGCTACCCCATGACTCCATCACCTGGAAGGAGTCATGTTACACCCACTTCTCCTGTTTCTTTTCACCAGAGCAATATCAAATCATTTTCTATATCATTCTTACACCAGGATAAACAAATAAAAAAGCATTTATTGTATTCTCCCATTTGGCAATGGTTGGTGTGATTTCATATGCTTCATGAGATTGCATGTTCATAAAGATTTGCAATCTTCAGTGTTTGTATCCCATCCTAGAAATACTTTCTGATTTGTTCCAAGAGCACCTTTTTTCCTGCAATGCATTCTGCTTTCTCCCATGTCAAGAGGTACATCATACTGTAAAAGGAAAATTATTTGAAATCAATAACGAACCAATTTCTAGTTACTATCTAAAAACATTAAACCAAAGAACCCCTACAGCAAAGAACAATGTGAGTAGATGGTAAAAAAGCAGCCAAACCATTCAGTTCTGGGGCCTGGACCAGCAGGTGGGATGCAAGTAAGAGAGGGGAGTAAGAGGTGAATTGTCTGTGTTCATGGCTGATGTGAAAGGAAACAGGCCTAAAAGGAAATTAAGATAAATCTCAGCCATCCCTTGTGGTAGCACAGAGTATTTTGCTTTCTATTGTCCAATCAATATTGAGAATCAATGAAAATTTCTCATGAATATAGAAATCAGCTCTAGCTTATGCAACTTTCCAGCTTTCTTAATGTTAATGAAGTAAATATGGCAATTGGACATAGATGTTTTTGCTGTATTAAGCATTTGTTTTTTAAATACTTTCATACAAGAGAATAACAAATGTTACACAGTAATTGATTCAGCAAATGTAGCCTTTTATCCTGTGAGTAGCATAAACCATTATTGATTTTCTCGATTCTGTAACAATTACTTTCACAATGATGTCTACCAACACTTAATTCATAATTTATCAACCAATGAACAAGAGGTTTTCAAATTTGTGCTGCACTGGTTGCATAGATGCAAACCACATGGAAATGTTATGATTTGCTTATTAAATTACTAACTCTTACAGACAGGTTTCTCATAGAAATACACTCATATTTCTGCTGATGAATTCCAAATTAGTTTTCCACCATAATTCACTGAACTCACAGTCTATTTGTCCCATTAAAGTTTCTTCCACTAAAGTGTCTAGACAGTTCCAGAAAAGCATAAGAAAAGCAGAGGGAGTGGTGACACAGCTAACCAGCATTTGGTTCTTTACTTCAGGGAGTCTCTCAGAAATACTTTTTGCCTGTAATTAGAGCTGCCAACTCTCACATTTCCACCCAGATTTACAAAATTCCTCCCACAAACACCACAGCTCTTGCAGTCAAATGCACACCCAGGAACGTCCTCCATTTGAAACAAAAGTCCTCTTCAAACTGAAGCTTGAAATGAGAAGCCAAACAAAAATATGACAAACTAAAGACTTGAATGAGGAGGGGTAAAGGTGTTACACTTCTGCAAGGTCGTAGTTGTCACAGCTGAGGTTGGCATAGCCATATGAAAAGTTTGTAAGCACAGCACAGAACCATATGCAGCTGCAGTAGAAGCAGGAATTGACTAAAACTTCTACGTATTATTTATATTAATGTGACACACTAAAAACTGTTGAATTGCAAAAGTCATGGGTGGTAAATGAGAAAACCACAAGATAATGAACAAGAAAGGGAATAAGATGTACAAGATGAACAAACTGCAGGGATTTACGAGAACAAAGAGACCATTTGCCAAAAGTTAGATGAGCAAGCTAAAGCAGCTTTCAGTCGTCCTCAGGAGCTAGTCTTCCATATCTTGGCCATAAGAAACACACTCTTTACTCAAGAAATAATTAATTGAAACACAAATGTGTTTGTCTCCTGTATAAGCCATGCCTGCTTTTGTTTCTATTTCCTGAACAATGCCTTCCCTGTTTCATTTTCTTCATTCTGAAATGAATTCCATATTTTTGTGTCTGACTTGTAAAAGGGTACAAACCAAGAGCAGGATCAGAGTTTGACATGCTATTTGGGCTGGGTTCCTACCTTAGGCTGCAAACAAAACCATCAATATTGTGTAAAAATCTTGCACAACACTTGCACTTTCCTTTGGAGTTAAAATACTTCTGCTCTCACAAATAAGGCTGTAGATTGCTCTGTGCCTGATCTGTGAGTCCACATCACTGTGATAGCTTGCAGGACACAAACAAAAATTACTTATTGACAGGTACAAATTTAGAGACCTTCATAGTATGAAAACTCTTTCTGCAGACTTTGGCCCAGACTGCAGCTCTGAGTTAAATGGTGCAGCTTCTCTCATGTGTTTTAAATTCTTCAGTGGGCAAAGTCACCATTCCAAGCTGAAGGAGTCCCAGCCAACTTCAGTTCAGCTGCAGCCCACAGGGAGGAGGCTATTCTAGGATGAAGTATTCCTAAATCATATTAACCCACTGGCTAAGAAAAATAGGACTGTTTTCTTTGCATTATATACAAGTACTACACAAGTAACCAAATTTAAATTTCTCAAAGACATGAATCTATGTGGAGATGCTCCTTACTATTTCCACAAATAAATGGTGTTAGCCAAGTGTTTTTAGCAGACACAAAAAGATTAAAAGAGTAGGACGACAATTTTAGGATAGAAAAACAACATGGTTTTGGGCTTTGAGAAAGTATTACTTTCTTCACCACTGAACTTTTTACCTTCTAAACTAAAAAAATAATATAAATCACATCTTGTATTTGAATATGACATGTTTAAGAAATAAAAAAAGGAAACACCTAAGATTGGAAATTCACAGAAGATTCAGATAACAAATAATAAGATTTCAAAGAAAATTTCTTGTTGTTTTCAAAACAACAAGATTAAGAACAGAATTAGATACAAGACAATATACCACTTGCTAAGCTATATGAATACCAAAGTACTTAAACACTAAAGAAAGAAAAGAACTGCTTTGAACACAATGACATTATGTCATTGCACTCTTGCAAAAAAAAAAAAAAAAAGTCCTGATGTAATACTACAAAGTCTTTAAACAAAGAAGAATACCTTGAATGTAAGTAGTCATATATATTCACGCAGACTAATGGATTAATTCAAGACTTGTCTTACAGAATTGTGTTGTTCCTTCTCAATTTCAGATCCTTATTATTCAGAAACACTTGTTCTTATATCAGAGCAAGTACTGGCCTGAGTTATATTCCCAACTGTGTCTGCTGGAGGTTGACAAAATTAATGTCCCCATGTAGTCATCTTTTTCTTTTTATTCTTATCTTATTCTTATCTATTTCAACTGGGAATTCTTCTTAGCAATGACTCCCACTCCTCCAATGGGTTTGTAGAGCAGCAGCACAACAGAGTCTGAACCTAATCTGAGTATCCTTTATTAGAATACTAAACATGATTTAAAAGCACTTCGAAAAAATACAAAAGGTAGAGATGATACACATGAATATTTATGATCAAGACAGGAAACTCCTTAGGAGACCTGCTGAAACACTGGGCTTATTCATTTCAAAGGGTCCAGAGTAAGCCAATTTGATTCATCATTTCAAATTGTTCAGCACTTGCAGTGTTACTGCTTTGTCTAATAATTTCAAAAACTGCTTATCAGTCCAGCTTTGTGTGAAATGTCAGAGCTCTTCTGGTAGAAGTATGTCATGAGCACAGAAGAAAAACACTGGACTGTTTTAGGAAGTTGAATGGCAATTACTGCTGTATAGAAAGTCTTCTAAAAAAGAAACAGAAAGAAAGCTTAGAATTTAGCCACAACAAGGAGCTCACAGCAGATTTTTAAACAATACTTCAAAACATTACGAAAACTTTCTCCATTTTTTTTCAACATTTAAGGCATTATAAAAATTCACATCCAATATGTTGCTGCTGTGACCTTCTCAGCCATCCATCACCACACACACCCTCATAAAGACAGAAATGGTACTTTGAAAAAGATCAAGCTTTCAGCCAAGGGTGAAAATCCTCATGGCTCCGTTGTTTTCATGGACATAATCATTAAATAATACCACAAGAATAGTTATTATAATTTTATGTTACTTAATAAATGCTAACATGGCTATATTAGGTAGTAGACTATGTGGTAGTAATCAGTGACACTATTCTAGAGGTATTGTTTGGTACAATAAACAATTGAGATATAATTTTTTTGATGCTGTGGTTGACTGGTTAGATTTTAGTAAAAATAGAAAAGGGATAAACTGGTTAAACCTGTGGTGAAAGAGACATGAGAAAAATTTACCCAAATCCTTAAGTATCGTTAAAACAACTTTGTAACCTCCTAGTGAATCTTTAACCACAGTAAATATTTTATTTTCCATTTGTAGGCATGATTNATCTGCAAAATACCTCAATATTTCAGATGCGATTTCTTAACCCTAAACTTCTTTTGGATGTAGACTGTTTGAACTAGGATATGGGTTTTGAGAAGCCAAGACCACAGATTTTAACATGCAGAATTATATCAAATCTCACTTAATTTGTGTAATCCTAATTCCCTCTTCCCCTCCATTCCTGCTTTCAGAGTAGGAGCTAAAGATGGGAAAAGAACCAGCTGGATACAGTTTTGTCAACAGTTGTTAGTAATTTCAAAAGAGTAATAAAGAGCTTGAATAGAGTATCAAAGTCACCTTCCAACATGATAAAAACATAGGCA
>WEIV01019692.1:1582-26691 GCA_013390005.1 Calyptomena viridis | reverse complement strand
AAATGCCAAATTATATCTTTAACCATATGAATGCTTCCTAGTAGTGCTTCATTGCTGCCAAAATTAATTGATGGCTTGTAGGACCATTATTACTTTTGTTTTAAGATGAAAGTTGCACCTGAAATTGGTATTGTTAGGAGTTTTACTCTGTGGTTTACTTATTTAAATAATAGCTCATGAATTTGAAAGTACTTGATGATCATAAATGTTTATATTTTCTTCCTATCAGTTACTCTACTTTGAGGATACTTATTCAGGGGGGTAAAAACCCCCACCAAATCCTAGGAAAAGAATGTTCCTAGCACATGTTTGTTTCATTAAAAATTGTCACTTGTGTCTTGCAGCCTCTGGTGAGGTGTTTGAATGATAGAAATGAAAAAAAGTTCAAGTCCTTCCACCCCAGCAAATGTAATTCTAGATTATATGCTGCTGGTTGCTGTCTCTTGAGTTCAAAAAGATGCTTTCAAACTGTTTGATTCTAAGAAATATTTCCTTTCACAAAAGATTCCCAGGATTGTGGGGTAGAAAGTGGAGGTGACCTGCTATCAACTAACCCCCTTGAGCAGCAGCCTCTAATGACCTTCTAATCCTGTTGTTTGGAAGTGTTGAAAATGTGCATTCTCGTGCTCCAGTGGCATTTAATCCAAGAACTGTTCGAATATCCCTGCCATAGCTGTTTTTTGGAAAGAGTGGTGGGCTTGGCTGAGGTGGGTGCTGGAATTATGCTGATGCTTTGGTAGATGAATGGGAGAACCATTCCCTCAGTTCTAAAGTGGGTACAGGCTGGGCAAGTGCAGCAACAGCATCAAGGCCTAAGAATAACTGAATAGAACATGGCACTGGGTTCTTTCTTGCTCAGAACTGAGGCGGTCCCCTCAAAGCTGAAAGCTTTGCATAACAACTAATATCGCTGCCAGTGGGCTGGCAATGTGCTTGATATCTTTACCCAACAGTGAAACAGATGAATATTGACTTGTGTTCACTCAGTCATTGCTTCACTTAATTTGGCAGAATGGTCGTGCTCTTGCAGCAGCTGCTGTAAGACAGTCCAGTTTGGTGGGCTGAGGAATATTCCTGTCATGGATTTTTTTTTATGTAATTTCTTATTTTTCATACTGCCTGTTGTGGTAAGATAGCTTATCAGCTCTCATATTTGACTTTTGCTGAACAGTTTTTTCCTGTTTAGTCTCTTGGCTCTGAAGAAAATGTGAATGAAGAAAGGTGGCTGGATGTGCTTGTGCACTAACCTTTTGTTTGTTAAGTTTTCAGATAGCACATGATATTAGACACTTGTTAAATCACTTTGAATTCTGAGAGAGGCCATGAAGCTGAAACAAGAACTTTTTGCTTTGTCATGCTTTGCTTGTAAATTAGGGGGAAAAATGATGCATGCAATACTGCATTCTTTAAAATGAGTGTTTGCACTTTTTCCATACTTTGGATGCTGTCTTCCAAAGAATTGATTATTGTGTTTTATCACTGCTTTTTAGAGAGGCTCGGGATGAAATGAGACTTTGTGGTAGGATTCAGGTAGATTGGCAGAGCTGTTTTGAGATAGCTTGCATAATACATCATTTATAGCTTTTCTTTGCAAGCATTAAATTGTGTGCAGTATTTATTTTGTATGAAATGCCAATCTGGGTATGGAAGTAAAATCAACTCTAATGTCAAGAATGTACAAACTTAACATGGGATCAACAAGTCTTCTGGTGACCATTTCAGAAGGAACCTGTTGTATAATTGCATTCTCAAGCTTAAAGTAGTTCAGAACTGGGAGCATAAATGTATTTTGATTAAGTAGGATGTGACCTTTGCTAATCAGTTTTTTGCCACTGCAAAGTGCTTTCATAGCCTGCAGCATCTGCCTTCCAAACTTTGCTTGCTGGTAGACTGTTCTGCAGTTTGTTTGGCAACAGCTCTTGGTTTCGAATTCTAATGTATGAAAAATTGATGATTAACTTCTTACCTCCTTTAGGCACATAGAGATGAAATCCAGCGTAAATTTGAAGCCCTTCGTAATAGCTGCACAGTGAGTATTAAATACAGATCATTGAATTATTTTGAAGTTAAGGATAATGAAACAAACAATTTCCTCATTGAATCCTTGATGACACTAGTTCCTAATATGGACTTCTGGCTTCAAGGTGTTAGTAGGATCTGGAAGGATTGGATTTGATTTCTTTTAGGCTTCAGGTAAACCTTAATTTTGAGGTTTTAGTCTGATCATGAAATTGACACTTCTTTTTGGAGAAGAAAGTAAATTAAAATATCTCATTGCAGTGCAGCTAATAAGAATGGTGTAGCAGCTGCAAAAAATGACTGTAGAAGATCTTTTCTGATCACAAGAAGAAAATATCTACCTGTCCAAATTCTGAGCTGCATTGTTGATCTAGGCCAGAGTGGGTTTTAAGGAGGACTTTAACATTGTTTGAAGAGGCAAGAAATGTTAAGGTTTCAAATAATACACTGACATATAGTTATCTGCTCAAAGTGCAGAGAGCACTCCAGGATCTGAATTTTCACCTTCTTTTGCTTGAGATCTTTGACATGTTTTCAGATTAATTTTATCAGTCCAGGAGAGATGTCTGAGGGCTTTGACTATCCATAGGGATTCCTGCAGTTTAATACAATCTCCACACTTGTTTATGATGGTTGATGGAGAGCATCTGCCTTCCAATGACATGAATTACACAAGTGTTGGATAAGGACCACAGTCCTCTGGATCAGCATTGATTGTCAATCTTTCCTGGCTTTTTCTCCTTACCCCATCCTGTAAGCAGGGCTTAATTGCTGGGATTTTTTATTTTGATTGTTTCTCTACTTCCAGTGATATCCTCAAACTTAATTTTTCATGCTGTAGGACTAAGTATCTGTACAAGTTTTCATCTTCCAAAAATACCTTTTCAGGATTAGTCATTCTCTTTTCCTCGCTTCCTCTTTAGCATTAGGCAAGGGAATTCTTCTGTTCATAGAATATCCAGATATGGGGAAATCCTACACAAGAATCTTTACTTTTTGTTCCCTTCTTCATCTAGTCAGATTGACACATATGGAGCTAGAGGATCATATCTTGCATCCATAGCTATCTTCTTTTGCTCTATCTTGCCCTTCATTCAGAACAGCAGCTTTCTATGAGATCACTTATGAGATTTCCATGCAGGTAAAAAACAGGTGTGGAAATTCTGTGGCTTCTGTTCCCTGCAGAGTCAACTGCCTTGCAGAGTCTGTAACTCATTACCCAGTCACACTTTGTCTCTAAGTGTGGTGAACAAGCTCCAGCAGTGAAGAGTGACTGATAACATTTCCAGAATGTTGAGAGCTTCAAAGATTCTGCATCAAAGGATTTGTGCAAGTGTTGTGCATTGTAAGGCCCTTCAGTAGAATAAGTGGGATCAGACATCCTCATCAATAAGAAATTACTTAAATAGTTCCTAAATGAATAATACATGCTCATCATACATTCTCTTTCCAGCCCAGTAGAATGCCGTGTATAATTTAATTAACCATGGACAGAAACTTTCCTGTTCTATGTTAAGACTGGTCCTAACTGTCCATCCTGTCTGCTGAGGAGCACTGAGAGGAAATCAGGGCAGTCTTTTATTGACAGTGAGGGCCAGGGAACACTAATTATGGTGCTTTCACCAGATGTTTCAACCTCATGTTTATCTGATGGTAGCCAGTATGATACAGGCTGTGCTTCTTGGTGACCATGTGATTCCACTTGAAGGTGATAAGAATTTATACTCCTCTTGAAATAAGACAACACTCCAAGGGAATAATTGTAATATGCTGCTACTTATACGGCATGGTAATGGATAGGTTTATTCTTTTAGCAAGTTCTCAAAAGATATCTTTTTTAAGCTGACACAAAGTCTGGCAAACTTTGGTAGGGAACTATTTTTATTTGCTCTTATTGAGAAGCCTCAAACAGCATAAGAATTATAAAAATAAGATTTGACAGGAAAAATATTGAAATATTTAGTTACTTCAGTGCTTTTGTTTTATTAAAAAGATAAATAAAAATACTTAATCTACTTTCTTTGGTAATTTTTCTCTCTAGATTCACAAAGGTCACAGCTTCTGATTGTAGAGAATGCTTAACTCAAATGTGTGTCTGCTTTCCTTGTATCCTCATTGCACACTTGTTGTTTCTTTTGCTGAGGTTTCTGTCCAAGGAGACACTTTTTTTAGCTTCTCCTATTTGTTAATTTTAAATTTGCTTGTTTTGAGGTAGATCATTGCTATGTTGTTGATGATAATTTCTGCCTTGTTTGTGAATTATATTCAGTTGCTCTGGTAGCTCTGCATTGTTTCATCTTGTGACACCTCTCTTCTACTATTTGGAGTCAAAGAGAAAATGCTAGCTCTTCTGTCTCTCAGTTGAGCAAGAAATAATGAGATACATAATTACAACAAAAAATGCAAATCATAGCTCATCCAGCAACTCTGTTGAGGGAGAAGAACTAGTTCCCTACATTTATTCTATCAAAAATATGATCCATTTGAATGTTAAAAGTATTTTCCAGGCAGTCGGGAATATCTAGAAATAAAAGGCATTCTTAAATAGGAAAATTTACATATTTGTCAATTGTTTCCAGATGCCTCTGAATTGCGGCTTGTTCTGGGATCATCGACACTTGTAAAGTTAATACAACTAAGTTATCTAAATAATAGTAGAATTGTTTCAAAAAGAAAATGTCCAGTAAGCAGGCAGTAAAGTCTTTAAATATTTAGAAGAAAAGAATCCTATAAAGTATTTACATTCAGCTTAGTAAAATAGTAAAGAACCACCAATCTGAATCTTCCAGGTTTTCCAGGTACAGGCTGTTGCTTTTACTCTAACAATGAGAATGGCATTTCTTAACACTAACTGGATATTGCATTTGCATTTATTCAAGTTTTCTCAAAAAAAACCCAAGGTTTATCTTTGCTCCTTGAGTTTCTTTTGTCATCATGTTGTGTTCCAGTCTTAAGCATTAATAGACTTGATTCTTGTCCGTGAGACTGGATATTGAGGCATTAAATCTGTGAGCCCATCAGACATGTTCCATTTTAGTCATGCATGAAGTCCTGCTGACTTCAGTCTAAGATCCTGTCTCTGTTTGAGGGGGGACAGTTGAAGCAAATTAAAAGTGAATCCAATATCAAATTGTTCGAGACTTTGGGTATAAGGATAGAAAGGATTTTATTAAAACAAAAAAAAAAGGAATAAAAATATATATATTATGTATTGGAAAAAAACCCCAACCTTATCCAAACAATATAAGCACCCAAAATTAAATTATGTATCCCCTGCTTAGGTGAAGACCGGGGCTCCCCCAGGGACTTCCCGGGGCACAGAAGGGGAAAAGAGTGGAGGCAGAGAATAAGAGAGGGCAAGACTGGAATTAACTCCTCCCCCTTCCTTGGGATTTGGGAACCCGTGGGGGACGGGGCCAGGCTTTGGGGACCGTGTGAAAACCTGGTGGAAATGGGAAGAGAGGCTAGCTCCCACCCCTGGGATTTTCTGGGGACTCGCAGGGGGTAGGACTGGGTTTTTGGAGCTCCCATGACTCAGATGGGAATGGGAGAGGAGGACTCAAACCCGTGCCGCCAAGAAGGAAAGAATGAAGAGAGAGAAGAGGGCGGGGTAAGGTTTTCTAGCCCAAACCAGGAATCTTGCAATGAGAGAAAGGATCCAAGTCGACGCCGAGGCTGCAAAGTGTTAGAGAAACAGGTTCCGGTCTCGCTAGCACGTGCTCGAAGGCGCCATCAGAATCCGAAGGGGCAGCAGCTCCGCTCCGCACCACCACACGTCCAAGAAGCCGAATGGCGTCTGCATCTCACCGTCTTTTATCCTTTTTTTTTTCTTGGCCCAAAATTCCTTGTATTCTCCCACCCCTGGGGGGCGTAGCCTTGCATCCTGGTTGGTCTTATTTTCTCCCCACCTCTTTTCAGTTCTGAGCCCATGGGAGGTTCCCCTGCACGCTCTCCACGTGCCGCAGGAATGGCGGCCACTCCCCCTCCCAGCCCCGGGAAAACGGGACCGCAGGCGCAGCACCTCTGAGCACGGGGGGGAGTGGGGAAGTGGCGAACGAGCCGCGAGGGACAGCAAACACAGGCGGCACCTGGCGCTGGCCAGTACCGGTGGCCGCAAAAGGCGGCCGTGCCCGGCGGAGCGGCCCAGGCGGCCCCTCCCGGTTCTACAGCGGCAGCCTCTGCACAGGAAAAGCATGGGGTTGGGCTTCTCTTTGAATCGTTGGCGGGGACAACCTCTGACCATAACCCCCCCACTCCTGTATTCATGGGCTGCTGAGGGAAGGAGAAAGATCTTAGAGGGAGGGGTGGGGGGTGGGGGGAGAAGGTGTCTGTAACATCTATCAAACTTCTCGCTCTTAACCTCTGAATTTAGTAGCATTGAATTCTTAATATTCTAAGTTAGAGCCTGTTTTGCTTGTGAAATAGTTAATAAAAAGTTGTTTATAATCCTTATCACAAAAGAGGGTTTTTTTTCCCTTCTCCCAGAAATGCTGGCTGTGTGTCAGAGTCATACCATAACACCCTGACTGCTTGTTGGTGTAATATTTAATTTGATGCATGGCTGGAGAGGCTTGTAGGGCCAGGTATAACAGCTGGGAATGTGCTCAGTCTCTCTAAAGCAACACTTTGCTTTTGTCAGACTATGCAATGGAGAGGGAATTGTGCTGGATATGGTCCCTTCAGCTGAAGAGCTGCTCTGCTTGGGTTGCTCTGTAATAATTATAAATGAGATAGTCTTCTGTATCTGTATAAAGATGTGTGCTTAGATGTGGCATGTAGTGAACAATCTGTAAGATGAGCATGAGTTAGATGATATCTCTGTTTTCTGGATTAGTTGTGATGAAGATGTGCATAGATACAAGAGAGAATTCCAGTTGCTCTGAGTGATGATGCAGTGGCACAGATACAGTGGCTGCCTAGGTTGTCTAGAATTACTTTTCCAAGCTTTCAAATGTTTGGTTGTTGCATACACTTTAAAGATTTTTGTAACTATATTATATACTTTAGAAACTCATAATAGTGTTTTCTTACAGACTTGCCTTTTTTATTTGGAATGGGCTGCCCAGGGAGGTGGTGGAGTCACCGTCCCTGGGGGTATTTAAGAGAGAACTTGATGAGGGACTTAGTGCCATGGTTTAGATGAAGGATTGATGTTAATATTGAAGTTCGTGTTGCATTATAGGTTGGACTAGATCTCTAAGGTCTTTTTCAACCTTGATGATTCTATATACTTCAAATTTACCTTCAGAATAGCTCAGGGTGTGTTGGTTGGTTGGTTTGTTTTTTTTTCCTGAGAATTTCCTTAAATGAAAACAAAAATGCCTGAAGCTGTTAACATTTTCCAGGTACAGGATTCTAGCATAGGTTGTGTGCATGTATGCATGCCTAAGACAACATTTCCAATTAAACGTGTTTTTTTGATTAGTATTTTCTCTTTTGTTGGTCCCCAGGACAGGCATCACACCACATCCCATTTTCCTGTGTCAGCATTACCCAGTACTCTTTAGGCTTTATAGTGTTAATAAACTCTCTAGTCCTGTTGGGTTATACATAGCTGTAGACAGCTTTTAAAAACTGGATTTGTGTAGGACCAACAGCTGGCCTGTTTTGTCTCTATGGTTAAGGACTGGACTTGAGGCCTAGCTGTACCATGTCCTTAAAAGATGCTAACACTAATAGTACAACGTTAAAAGAGAATGAGTCAGCATTTCCTGCCTATAGCGGAAGCCTGACTACGTGACCATCTTGCTTTGAGATAATGGCTGATGCTCTGTCTACGTGACTGCCCTGCTTCGAGTTAATGGTGGAGTGTTGTTGTTGCTTGTCCAATTGTACATGTTTACACTTGATCAATGCCAATGCCAGGGTGCCACATACTAACTGACCAATTGTGAAATATACGCATAACTTATGCACCAATAATGTTACTGGAGTCAGAGTATTTAAAGAGTTAAACTCCCTTCGGGGTCGTTAGATACTGAACGGACCAGAAGACTTCTGTGAATCGTGTCTCTTTGTTTCTCGTTGCCAAACCCCCTGGACAAAGCCAACAGATTTGTTAATAAATTTCCCCTTTCCCCATGAAAAATGGAAAATTGTACCCAGAAGAATTAATTTTCTCTTGTTATAAAAAATTTAAAATCAGTCTATATGGATGTTGCATTGCCACATATGGATTACATAATATGAGTTATAGTTGGAATTTAAGCCAAGGCATTTTGGAATTATCAGTAAATACACTCTTAGGAAAATCTTCAGGAAAGGGGATCACGTCACTTCTTCTGGAACCCTTCTTTCTTAACTGCTTTGTTATTTGTCTGAAGTTTTTCAGAAATGTCCTACTAGTTAAAATTTAGCAGTGAAATATAAAATCATTGGGTTTAATTTTAGTTATATTTAGAAAAAGAAGTCAAAATCTCAGAACAAAGAATAAAAGAAAATGGGAGCTCAACTTCCAGCCCTTAAGGAATACTTGAAATACAGCCAGTTTTAATAATTAAGTAGTTTGACACATTAACTCTGCATGTCACTTTATTCATGTTTCCCCCATCTTTGCTTTCTTGTATTTCAAAACTAGTTTAATAATTTTTATAGAAAGTACTTGTATTAATATATAAAATAGATGTGGAAGAAACCATGAATGTATAGAATATATCTTAAAACTGCCTAGATACATGGTGTGGTTAAACATAAAAATAAAAACAAGTGGAAGAAAAAGGAGTTTATCTGGCAGTTAGAAGAGATCTCAACTGTTGTAAGAGTGGTACGTAAAACACTGTAAAAACAAATGTTCTTCTGCTCCTTTTTGTTTGTGTAAATACATATGTAAGTTCTTATTCTTGTAGCAATACAGACACATAACACGTCCTTCTGACACAGGCTGCCTTTTCTGAAAGCTTGATGCAAACAATACAGAATAAAATATGTATTTGGATAGGGTAGTAAGAGTGCTCAGAAACAAGCACACAATCAGATTTTCATTAGAAATGTTGTGTTTTGAAGTGTGAATCATCTTGATTCAACCCTGAACATATGGGTGGCAGCAACTCCCCTTCACCCATCAGGGAGTACTGTCTGTTGGACTTTTTCTGCTTACAGTTAAAAACCAAATACTGTTAATTTAGATCTAGGAGAGGCTTGGTAAAAGGCTGCCAAAATATGGATTACAGATTCTTCAAAAATAAATGGTTGTCATCTTTCCAGAGAGCTGAGAAGAGCTGTATGCTCTATCCTTTACTGCTTTAGATGTTTAAGTCCTTAGCTTGTGTAGGAAATTGGAACATTTAAATTTGAATGTGTGGCCAACTGTGCTCTGTGATTTTATTTTATCCCATTTAATGAAGTATCTTATTCCCTTTTCTTTGAAATCCAGGCAAAAAAGCCTCTAGAGCGTATTTTTGAGTTGAATGTGAATTGTATAGAGTGTACCAGTTTGTGAAATTCTTTTTATTAAGCTGATTTCAGGATTATACTGAGATTTCTTTCTTTTCTGTTGTGGTGACACTGCTTTTGAGTTAGGAGGAGATACATTATCCATCCACCCAGTGTTCAGGCCTTTCATTCATAAAAATCCATAAAAATGGAACTGTGAAAACGGCCCATTGTTGTTTATATTTTTCTTTAAATTGAAGGGTAAAGTGGTTTGAAGTGTTTAGTGTCTTCTGATGAAACAAATGAATGTTTCTACTTCACCAAAGGCAGAGCTATTGATTGGCCTTGTTGAGTTTTGCTTTTCACTGATTTTCTGTTAATCTGTTGTGTTACCACACTAGTTTCTTTCCTTATGGTCCCATGTTGCCATCCATGATGCTGTTACTTTGATAGAATATTTTTCTTAAAATTTCTCTGCCTTTCCTGGTTACACACAGTGCTACATATAATAATACAAGCAATTCCCAGGGATATCCATCATGTACTGTCTTCACTTTATCCCTCAGTCAGTTTTCTTCAATATCATTCTTTGAAAGCCTCTCTGAGAGGTATTGGCCTCNACCTTGTTGAGTTTTGCTTTTCACTGATTTTCTGTTAATGTGTTGTGTTACCACATTAGTTTCTTTCTTCATGGTCCCATGTTGCCATCCATGATGCTGTTACTTTGATAGAATATTTTTCTTAAAATTTCTCTGCCTTTCCTGGTTACACACAGTGCTACATATAATAATACAAGCAATTCCCAGGGATATCCATCATGTACTGTCTTCACTTTATCCCTCAGTCAGTTTTCTTCAATATCATTCTTTGAAAGCCTCTCTGAGAGGTATTGGCCTCGTTGCATTTAGGGGAAATTGAGGCAAAAAAAAGGTGAAGTGCTTTGGCAAAGGCACTGTAAGTCAGCAGCAGAGTGGAGAATACACCTGACTCCCAATCCTGGAACAGTTAGCTATGACAGTTCTTTCAAATAATAAATTGCATTATAGCACATTTATACTCTGACCCAGGTAAAAAAAAAACAAGCTATTTTCTGTAAGAAGCAAAACGCTATTCCTAACCCAAGTACATTCCTGTGCATAAAAATCTACCATTACAATATTGGTTTTGTTTAAATTTGAAAAAAATGTAAAAGCTTGGCGATAAATGTTTCTGTGCAAGAACATTTTTTAAAAAACCTGTACTCACTGACATGTATTTTAATTTATTTTTCTTTCTAGGTGATTTCAGATTTGGAAGAGCAGTTGAACCAGCTCACTGAAGACAATGCAGAACTGAACAACCAAAACTTCTTCCTGTCCAAACAACTCGATGAGGCCTCAGGGGCCAGCGATGAGGTTGTGCAGTTACGAAGTGAAGTTGACCATCTCCGCCGAGAGATCACTGAGAGAGAGATGCAGCTGACCAGTCAGAAACAAGTAAGGCTCTCTGAGTCCTGAGTCATGATCTTTTGGTGATAGCTGGCTAATTATCTGAAAGGCAAAAAATTCTTTTCAATCTAGAAACCTGTAAAGAATGGATATGCTTCCAGGGGCAATGGCCTTTAAACCTTCCCAGAGCAGTTGAGAGAATGAAATTTTTTGGTATTTCCCATTGTGTTTTTATGCAATTTTATTTAGAAATTTTGCAATCTGAAGATATTTAGAATNTCATGGGGAGTGGTATTTATCATGGTAATCTATAAAATGTCTTGATTTATTATCTTCTACCTTATTATATGGAAAATAGTCTTTGTTCCTAACTGTTCCTGTGGGGTCTTGAAATTTTAAGGCTGTAGTTCTAGCAGGGGCAGGAACAGGGTTATATAATTAAAAAATGTTGCAGCAAACAGTCTGGCCTCATGAAGTAACATCTTGAATTTGAGGCAACCCCTGAAAGAGGTATTGATGCCACTGCATGCTAGGGAGAGGTCAAGCCTGAAAGGAGTTAGGTAACATTATTTTCCATTTTAATGCAGAGTGAGAGCAGATCAGCGTATTACTGAATCTCGCCAGGTGGTAGAACTGGCTGTCAAGGAACACAAGGCAGAGATTCTGGCCCTCCAGCAAGCACTCAAGGAACAAAAACTCAAAGCAGAGAGCCTTTCTGATAAGGTAAGTAACTTTCAACCCTAGACTTTTATAATTAGATGAAATACTTTTCTGATTATATTACTTGTGAAAATGTGGCCTTGAGCAGCTTTTTCAAGATGTTAAAGCAAATTAAAAAGACTGGAGGTCACAGAATAGAATTCTACCTTCAAGCCAAAGACCTCAGATTTTTTTTGAAAAAGACTAAAGCAAAAGCAGCCTATGATGCCTGGAATGAAGTCTTTCAATAACTTGCTATCTGCATTGGAACATACCAAAATGTTATTTGGTCGGTTTTTCACAATTAAAGGATAATTGTATCATTATTTAATGTATGCTTGGTGAAGTTGGATTTTAAGATTGTGGTAGGCTCTATATATTAGCGTTCAGTGTTATTCTGACCCTCTATCCCACCTGCCTAGCTCAATGATCTAGAGAAGAAGCATGCCATGTTGGAGATGAATGCTCGCAGTTTACAACAGAAGCTTGAGACAGAAAGAGAGCTCAAGCAGAGACTTCTGGAGGAGGTAACCTTGGAGACTTGTGTTAGAACTTCAGAAGGTTCCCTTCAAGATGTGGAGGAGGTTGTGTGAATAAGTGTTACACATGCATCTTTCTTCTATATGACTGGGGAGATTAATTAAGTTGGAGTTGTTTTTATGTAAAACTTTGCAGAATGCATGGTCATGTTGGGGAATGGTAAAAGTGAACTTTTTGGGGGAAAGTGAGCTGGGAGCCAAGGGTGACAGCACATCAAGGCAAGGACGGGGACCTTGCAGCCAGTGGGCACGGACTCACTGAACCAGAACAAAGAGAGCAGAGCAGGTTTGGGGAAGATAACCAGGTTCAGCCAGTGGCCCCACTATCATTACAGAAGCCATGAGGCATGTCCTAGGCCAGGTCTGTGCCTGAGCACAGTTCTGACCAGGCCAAATACAAGGACCATACCTTAAAAACAGCTCTGGAGCCAACAAGCTGAGGGTGCACACATGGAAGCCACAGGTGAGGCTTTTTACAGCTTTTTTTTCATCATTCATTTGGGTCACAGGAGTTGGATCCAAGGTCACACACCTGCACCATATCAAGAAGTTGTTGAATGCAGACAACCAGTTCTGAGTGGTGGGGAGAAGGGTGTAGAGGGGGATTTCAGTGAAAGGGTTGTTATGGGCAGTTAGAGCCTTCTGGTATTCTTGGGATACTGACAAGTTATTCCAGAGGTGAGAACTCCATTATGCGGAACAACGAAAGATTTCTGGCTCTTGCTTTGTTGCATAGGAGCATTCATGGTTTTCCTACTCAGGAACTTTCTCATCAAGAAGTATAAATCCTGAAAGAATTAGGAGTAGTTTTCATGTGCCCTTTTCTGGTGTTAATTGGAGAAAAAGATGTAGACAGTTGGCCATAATTTTCCTTATCTTATGTGAGTATGACTATCCTAGGTTTTAGTAAAGATTAGTTTTTTAATTTAGTATTACAATGTACTGAAATGGCTCCTAGTGGTTGTATGGAGAGCTTGAGAAAATGGTATTGAGAAATTCTTCATGTATGTGCAATGACAAGACTTTAAATGCTTAAAAAAGCAAATAACTTGAACATGCAGTTGAAAAAAAATGACCTTGCTACAGATTCATATAAATACATAGAAATGCTTGTTTAATCATAATGCACTCTGAAAGTAAGGGAATCTTCTAGAATGTTTTAATTTTCCAGCTTTAAGAATTGTGTGTTTACTTTTAAGTTCTGCAATGCTGCTTATTTTACAAAGAGTGATAACATTTAATAGCTTTTATTTACAAACAAGCAAACAGCAACCCCAAAACATTGGCCTTTGTTTCCCTGTTAACAGCAGGCAAAGCTGCAGCAGCAAATGGATCTGCAAAAAAATCACATCTTCCGCTTGACTCAAGGTCTGCAAGAGGCTCTGGACCGAGCAGATCTTCTGAAGACTGAAAGAAGTGACCTGGAATATCAGCTGGAAAACATTCAGGTGAGGGTGAGGAAGCAGGGCAGGACTCTGCCTCATTTCCTGTGAGGTTTTAGGATGTGATTTACAGTTTGTGTGATACTTTCTTTACATTAACTTGATAGCAAAACAGAGCTACAAAATATCTGTTTGTTTCTTCTGTTAAGATGAAATATCTTATATGATTGTGTGGTTCACAGGTTCTCTATTCCCATGAAAAAGTGAAAATGGAGGGCACTATTTCTCAGCAAACTAAACTCATTGATTTCCTGCAGGCAAAGATGGATCAACCAGCAAAAAAGAAAAAGGTGGGTGAAGAAAGTTTGAGAGGCATGGAATTAAATGGTTTTGTGATTATAGGTGCTGTGTATTCTTAATATTCTGTTTTATCTTCCTTTGTGTAACAAAATATGTTTTCATTGAAGACCAATTTGAGTTGCTGAAGGCAAACTTCACTAGGCAAAATGTGTTATTTGTGGCTTTTCCAGTATCTTATTATTCCCACAACACTTAGGTTACACCTCAGTGAGGCTGTTTAAGTGTGGTTTTTTTTAAATGGTGAGTGTATGAACTTACTGTGTATCTAGAGTGGTTGTCTTGTAGTCACAGCATAGGACTGATTAGTCAGGTGATGTGACTTGTGTCACATCTTTATCATAAGCTGTTCTGTCATGTTGAATTAAGTATTTTAATTTTAACCACGTATTTTGAGATCCTCTGTTTAGATGCTTTTGGAAACTCCAGGTGTGGGTGCTAACAGGTAATGTACATTCCTCTTTAATCCATATCTCAGCATTTTCTCTCCAGTGCCAATATGAACTAAAAATCCATCCTTAAGCATGACAGAGTTGCCTTTAGGCCCTCTGGATGGACTGCCACTAGCGAGTGTCACTTCGCCAAGCTTGAGCCATCTCTTGCTAGGAGTTAGGAGTTGTCTGTGTGTTTCTGTTGCTAGGGCCTGTTTAGTCGGCGGAAAGAGGACCCTTCTTTACCCACACAGGTTCCCCTGCAATACAATGAGCTGAAAGTGGCACTGGAGAAGGAGAAGGCTCGTTCTGCTGAGCTGGAGGAGGCTCTACAGAAAACACGCATTGAACTCAGATCTGCTCGTGAAGAAGGTAGGGGGTTAACAGATAAGGTGAATCTGGAAGGGCGCACACATTTTTGTTCTGAGAACATGCCTTCGTGTGCCACTATCACAGTAACATGTGTAGTTGATGATTATCTACTGCTGTGAAGATGCAGTAAGGCTATGCTTTATTCTGCGGGTTGTAACTGCTGAATGGTCACACAGAACCACTGCTCTGAACTAGCATGTCATGTTGGTTATGTTAACAAGTGGCATTTATCTTGTCTGTAGCTGCTCATCGGAAAATATCTGACCACCCTCATCCATCCACTCCAGCCACAGCCAGGCAGCAGATCATCATGTCTGCCATAGTCCGCTCCCCTGAGCACCAGCCCACTCCCATCAGTTTGCTGGCTCCTCCCTCCAGCCGCAGGAAGGAATCCTCCACACCAGAGGGTAGGCTCCTGGCCAACTTTTGTCTACTATGTCAGTGCTGTCTCTTTAATTTCAAAACCAGATTTTTTTCATTATAGGATTGAGATGATGAGTGTTGCTTGCATTTTTGGTTTAAAATTCTCTGGATAACATGTTTCTGAAAACTTCAGTAAGAAAGTAATTATTAGCACGAATTGTTTAAAGAGCATGTTTTTTTCAAAGGACTATGTTTTCTGTTCTACTCTCTGCATTGATAAAAGGAATTATGGCTGTTTCCTTAACAGATCATGTTTTTACTTGTCTAAACTGCAGATTTGTTCTGCTGAGCAGAAAGTTTATGTAAAGACTTTTGGTAAAGGGAAAAGACTTGTGTTAGGCATAGGAAGGTTAGAGGTATCTATGTTAAAGTTAAAGATGATATTAATATTCTAACTAGAAAAACCTTTTCATATCCAGAGTATGGAGGGGAGAGGATCACCAGAAAAAAAAAAAAAGGGATTGAGGGCTCTGCTCATTTATTCTTAGTTAACCAGTGTTTCAGAGAGAGACTCTGAACTAAAACCTCCAGCCTTTAGCTGGAAAAAGCCAGAACCCACAAACTGGTGGGCCCTTACAGAGAGCTGGGGAGACACAGGGTGCTGTGAGAGTGGGTGGTATTGCCATGAGGAAATGTCCTCAGAGGCAGGTCATGGGCAGGGAAGAGAATCATCTTTATCAGCAAAAGACAAGGCCTTGAAGAATAGAACAGGGATTTAAGACACTTTATGAATGCAGGGACTGGTGGCTGGCATGTAGGCTGTAGGAAGAAGTGTATAGATTACTCAGAGTAGATGTGGAACGGTTTGTTAGCTGTAAGCAAAACAGATTAGCTTAGCACATCTAAGTGCAGACTTGAAATGTTGGTGGTTTGGTTGACATAACGTACTACACCAAACATTAGCTGTTACAGTTCTACAGTCTGTTCCTTACATGGACTGTGTACCTGAATAAGGTAATTGCTGAGGTTGTAACATAGCTTAAGATGTGCAGATTGGAAAGTAAAGCAGTGTCTATCATCTCTAGGCCTTTCATAGAGACATGGAGTCACTTTTTAATGACTTAAAACGCCAAAAACTACTGTAATTTTCCTATCCCAGTTTTCACCCTGCTGATGGTGTTGTCCCTTGCAGAGTATAGCCGCCGCCTGAAGGAGAGAATGCACCACAACATCCCCCATCGCTTCAACGTGGGGCTGAATATGAGGGCAACCAAATGTGCTGTGTGCCTGGACACAGTGCACTTCGGCCGGCAGGCGTCCAAGTGTCTGGGTGAGGGCAGAGAGTGTGCAAAACACTGTGGGGTGGGAGGGAAATCCACACATCTACAACAGATTTTCAGTGCCAGCTGAAGAAAGGACTGAGTATGAAGACTCTGAAACTAGTTGGTGCAAACATTCTGCTTTGGAAAACATTTGATGATTTAGAGTAGAGGGAGGTTCTTGGAGAAGCTGGGATTTGTGCAGTGGAAGTTGAGGCAGCTGTGTCGTGATTTTTGTGTCATTTAACATAAGTTTTTCTTTGTCCTTTTGTCAGAATGCCAGGTGATGTGTCACCCAAAATGCTCAACTTGCTTGCCAGCTACTTGTGGACAGCCAGCAGAATATGCCACACACTTCTCTGAAGCGTTCTGCCAGGATAAAATGAATTCTCCTGGTCTGCAGCTGAAGGAGCCAAACAGCAGTCTGCATCTTGAAGGGTGGATGAAAGTGCCAAGGTACAAACAGGAATCTTGGTGCTATATCAGGTGCTGAAATACTTGGAACAGTTCCTTATGTTATCCTGGCTCTTAAAATGACATAATTGGTATGTGCCCATTGCATGAGTATTACAATTACTACTACTACAGTTAAAATTGCTGCCACCGAAATTTGTCTTTCTAGGAGTTGCATGCTTGCTTTATGTAGAATCCAAGCAGAAAGTCCAACATGGCTTTGTGCTTATTTTCTTCAGGAATAATAAACGTGGGCAACAGGGATGGGACAGGAAGTATATTGTCCTGGAAGGAACCAAAGTGCTCATTTCTGATGCAGAAGCAAGAGAAGGTAACCTAGCATTTCTAGGAAGAACATATTTTTTAATCTTCAGATATTGTTTGGTGAATTGAGAGGCTTAAAGATTGTTAGTGTTTGCTATGGCCATACCTAATTTAGCTAAATCTTCGGTAATAAGGCAACATTGTTTTTCTAGATCCTTAACCATTTTATTAGCTGGCATGTCATAATAATTCAGCTGTGAAACATCCATTGTACATCCACTTCATTTTGCTATCACAGTTTTCTTGCTACCTGTTCATTCCTAATCTGTCTTCCTATTCTCCTGCAGCTGGACAGAGGCCTCTGGAGGAATTTGAGCTCTGCCTTCCTGATGGTGATGTAACTGTTCATGGAGCTGTAGGAGCTACTGAGCTTACCAATACAGCAAAGACAGGTGAGAATCTTATGTAGCTGAGGTCACAGGGATTTCATCTGGCTTGCCATCAGTCAGCCTTCTGTTTGGCTGAACAGAATATTCTCCCTTTAGCTTCCATCCTGTAGCTCTGTAACTTTGAGGTAACCTCAATCTGAATTAGGGGAATAGCTCAGCATTCTAGATCTAGTTACACACAAGCTGTTGCTTCTGTTGTGGTAGTTGAACTGTGGTTAATATAATCATAAACCCAAATGGAATTAAATTTTAAGAGATTTGTAACATAAACACTCGGTTTATTTAAATTTCTTCTCTATCAAGTGTGACATGTCATACCTCATGCCACCATTGTGCTCTGACCAGAAAGCCATTAACTTAGAAATACTGTGGGCTGTACAGTCTCTTATTATGAAAAAATGTTGATATTTTGGTTTGTATGTACTGAATAGAACTGATGATAAGATTCTGTATGCCTTGACTTTAACAATCTGTATCCTTTAATGTTAAAAACAAAGGTTTCCATAACAAATTTTTACAGATTTTTCTTAATCAGTACAGGGAAAACTTTAGTCAAGTGGCTGGTTTTGTATCTTTTCTTTTTTCATGATGGAATTTCTTTCTCTTTTCAATAAAAGGCAAGAAATAACTTTTATTTAGTAAAACACTATATGGATGGATTGCACACATCCAGCTAACATTTAGTTGTAAGTAGCTAGTCTGTGCAAGACCTGTAAAGGAGAAACCAATGTATAAATTGCCATGGTAACATGTCATGATAAATACAATTTCTCTCCAATGAGGCTGAAAGGTGTTGATTTTAAGTCCACTGACAATATTCCAAAAACTAATCTATGTCTTATTCTACCTATATAACATCTCAGATGTGCCATATATCCTAAAATTGGAGTCTCATCCACATACCACTTGCTGGCCTGGTAGAACACTCTACTTGTTAGCACCCAGCTTCCCTGACAAACAGCGCTGGGTCACAGCACTGGAATCAATAGTGGCAGGTGGGAGAGTTTCCAGAGAAAAAGCTGAGGCTGATGCTGTGAGTATAAAAGTTTCATTTAATAATAAAATATTCTGGGAGGGAGGAGAGTTTTGAAAAATATTTTTTCGGTATTTGACATACTGAGATTTCTTCTNTAGGAGATTGGGAGAAATTGAAAGGATAGGGACAACAATGGGTTCTGTATCAGTTTAGAATAATTCTGATTGGTTTGCCTTACTGTGTTTTGGGTAGATATAAATTTACTAGTTTTTTTGTAGGAGGCATCCCTGCAACTTTTAGCTTTCTGAGAAAAAGCCAAGCTTTTTGCCTGTCTGAAATGATGACCTTACTTTGTTAAAATACTCACAGATAAAGAGATGGAGATGAACTCAACAAGAAAATATCTTTTTGTCATTTGCAGAAATTGCTTGGAAACTCCCTGCTGAAGTTGGAGGGTGAAGACCGTTTGGATATAAATTGCACAATGCCGTTTAGTGACCAGGTAATGATGATCAGTTGTGTTTTTCTGAGTAGGGGATAATTCACTCATGGAAACAGCATCTTCATGGCAATAGGTATAATTATACACTTGTTTCTGTTTGTATTTTTTTCACTCCTAAAGAGTATTATCCAAGTTTGCTCCTGGAGCATTCCTTGTTCTCCTCATGCAGTGCTATTTTTTCCCCTATTGTAGGTAGTACTGGTGGGTGCAGAAGAAGGTCTCTATGCCCTGAATGTACTGAAGAATTCCTTAACGCACATCCCAGGAATGGGTGCTGTCTTCCAAATTCACCTCATCAAGGATCTGGAGAAGCTACTCATGATAGCAGGTACTGGGCCGTGTGTGTTACCACTGGCCCTGCAGTGAATGGCTTTGCGCTGCTGGAGCATAGCAGTGCCAAAGGGCCCTGCTTGCCTTTGGATCCATTACAGGCTTTTGTCTGATTCTTTGTCAGTATTTGTCAGGAATCACTTACTGTGGTTAACAGTCTTGTCTGAGGCTTGCTGGTAAATGATTATGTGAGTGAAGGCTCAGTTAAACCTCCCTGAGAAAGTGATTTCTCGGTTTCCAAAGCTGAGAGAGAGAAGAACCAGAGAAAAAACATTTCCAGGTTAGAGATCAGTTGTCATTTTCAGTTCAATTTGAAAAGTGTTGAGCTGATCAGTGAGCATCTCTCTTCCTAATCACTGCATAACCTTTTTAATGTAATTAACCATTTGAGGACCATGATCACTGCAGCTCTTGCCCTAAGTACTAATCCATTTAACAAAGCTGGGACTCCTATCATGATTTAAAGATTCCCTTATAAAGGAACACCAGCTTTAATGTCTCCATCTGTGGTTTTCCAGAGATAATCCTTCCCACACTGATGTAGGCATGCTGAACATTAGGGTGTATCTTCAGCTGAAAGCCAAAATTATCAAGTGTCTATATGACATTTGTAGAGAATGAAAACAAATTTTCTCTTTAGTTCTGTTCTGTATTTTTTCCCCTGTAAAGATTTAAACTGTCCATGCTTTTCGTATCGGGGTACAGAGCAAAGCAAATCTCGCACATAATGAGGAGAGGACTGTGTTAGTCTGTCACTGGACTTCTGAGAGGAATTGTGTGTGGGCTATAATGCAATTTATTAGGGCACTTCTTGGAAATCCCTTGTCAGTTCTGTTGGCACAGAGAGGTTAAAGCATCTTGTACTTAATACATCTTGTACTTTAAGCTTAAAGTTCTAAAGGGTAAAATAAGACTTCTTGGCTAATTTTGAATAGTGTCCTAATGAGGCCACAGTTACTGTGGAGTGCTAGACCTTAGCAACACTAATAATTCACGAAGGGAATGGTTGTTCTCCCAGTGGATTTACTGCCCCTTGTGGGGTTGGGGTTTTGTTAGTTTTCTGTTTGAATAGGAATAATATGGAATAAATTCTACATGCTACCTTGTGACTGTGTTTCCACAGTAACAGCCTGTAATGATGAGCTGCTGCTTAGGTAACAGGACAGACTTTTGTACAGAATAGGGAGCTCTCTCTTGATGAAATGGAACCATTTTTGTTTCCAGGAGAAGAAAGGGCTCTGTGTCTTGTTGATGTAAAGAAAGTGAAGCAATCTCTAGCCCAGTCTCACCTCCCAGCCCAGCCTGATGTCTCACCAAATGTCTTTGAGGCTGTCAAAGGATGTCACCTATTTGCTGCTGGCAAGGTAGGAAATGTTGTTTCCCCAGACCTCCTCTTAGACTGCTCTGAGTTTAATATTAATCAAATCAGTATCTTTATTCCACCGGCAACACATCCAAGGTCTATATTCTTGTTTTAAATATATTTCTTTATATAAGAAGAGTGTACAGGCTGAAGAGGCTGAGCTGGAGATAGTATGAGGGATCTGCTATTAATATGGGTAAATTTAGCCAGGATGCCAGGATGGTATAGCCTAAACTGGTAGATAATAAGAAATCCAACATAGCATTGTACAACTGTCTCCTCACTATTGATTATAGTTTTGAGATGTATAATTAGTGAATTCTATCCACTGTGTGCTCTTGAATGTCATGTTTCCAGGCTAGCAAGTTTCCTTAGGTATTTGCATCAATTTAATTTTTGACATTTGCATAAATTACTGATTTTAGTAATGGAACATTTAATCACCAAAAATTCTCATTAACAATTACTTGTATGGACTACTTTGGTAACAAACTGGACACCATTCATTTTCAAGGGATGTTTAAGATAACAGTTTCAGGGATTAAAATGTAGACCTGACCTATTTGAATTTGTTAATCTCTGTGGAAAAACCTTCTAATTTTTTAATTAACTTCTTTCAAGTATAAAAGGAACCACAGAATCTGTTCAAATTCAGGTTTTTTGAGAATGTGAAGAGGCTTTTCATTATTTCATAAATTCACAATAATTACCCTATTTAAAAATACCTTTTGCCACAAAAAGAACTTTGCATAAATAAGCAAGTGCAACTTGGATCTGTTGCACTTGCTCAGCAATAGAGTTTACTCTGTATTATTATCCTGAACTATTCTTATTGTCTTCCTTACAGGTTGAGAACGCTCTCTGTATCTGTGCAGCCATGCCCAGTAAAGTGGTGGTTCTGAGATACAACGAGAGCTTGAGCAAGTTCTGTATCAGAAAGGTGAGCTTAGTAACTCCCTGCAGGAGCTGAGGTAATGCACATAGTGCACTGAGCCTTGGCTTTGGAGCAAACATCTAAAACCTTTTTGCATACATGAGAACACTTGTTTGCCAGCTAAAATGATAACAAATTGCACTGTGCACTGATTCAAAGTGGAGTAGGCAACAATTTCCTTTAATAAGACTTGGCATATTTGGAGAGATGCAGAACAGAACTGTGATTTTTTGAGATATTGGATTCAGCTGCAATTGCACCCTCACCCCCCCAAAAAAGGCTTCCTTAATTATCTGGCTGTCTTATTTATCCTCACCTCTTTTGTCTTTGGACAAATCTATAACAAGTTACTTCACTCTTCTTTGCAACTAGAGAAGCAATGGGGATCTGAAAATCGAAGGGTATTTGCTATTCTTCCATCACAGGATAGGCAGCTCTTTTTCCCATAGTTATCCTGATACATGTGTGCTTTCTCCTGGCAGCAAACAAAGCAGTGAGGTGTGGATGTCTCATGGCTGTGCGTGCCCCTCTTCTGTCCATAACCCCATCCACCTGCACAGGTCCTGCTGCTCTCTGCCTTGCAGAATGTGGAAGCAGAACTACTGCACCTGCCCTCAGCCAGCTGCAGGCAGATCACACTCCAAGCATCTGCCCCACTGCTCCTCTCAAACACAAGTCCAATGAATTTTCAGGAATAAGATTTTTGTGCTCATACAGAACCAAAAGAAAAACCCCAAATAATAGGGATCTCTCCTCAGAACAAAGAATTTAAACAGCCTTAAAACAAGCTGGCACCCAGAAACTCATGTCCTCTACAATTCACAAATTAAGGGATGTTCTAGTCAAACTACACATCCCTTGTGAGGTTCTGCAGGTGACCTTGAAGGCACTGGTTCAATTTGCAGCCTGACTGAGACTGTTATCCCCACAGAGCGCTACTTTGGCACTGCTGGAAGGAAGCAGTGGGCACAGTCATGTAGATCTGGCCTCCTCAGGAGGAAAGACATGTTTGATGGAGATCTTGGCACAAACAGTGCAAACCCGGAACATCTACAGGCATTGTAGCTGACACCAACTCCAGCTCACAGTGGAGCAGCAGCCAGCAGGAAACACTGAGGATGTACAGCCCTGTCCTTTGACAAGGGAACATGCAAAGGCATGTTTTAGAAGGCAGGTTTTCCTTATCTCCACTAATCCAGACAACTGAATTTAGATCCTAACAAGGATATGCTCTTTTCTGTCAACTAAATTTTCAGATAAGCTAGGATTTATGCAAGGAATCTTGTCCTCAGAAGATCTGTAGATCTGTGTGTTGTGCCAGGCTAACCTGCAGAGCTCTCCTAGCTGTTCAATCACAAGGCAGGTCTTGGTGGACAACGTGTCTGTGTAATGTACAATGATGGAAGGAAGATTGGGTATGTTTGCCTTCCTTTTCCTTAAGGAGCCATCAAGCTGATCTCTGAAGTGTTAACAGCAGGGATGCTTTAGGGAGCTGGATCTTGCTGTTGGGAGGATCACAGTATGGACACCTGCTGACAAGAGTTCTGCTCCATGGATTATAAAGAGTTTGGGACTTGACTGGGGTCAATCCTGCTGCAGTTGTCTTTGCATCTTCTGTCTGCCTTGCCAGCAGCTGCCCTGATTCCTGGTGACTTCCAGGCTAAGAAGTGATTGTTCTAGTACACCTACACTGGAGCTGGGACAGCTGTGATTGATAAAACCAGCACTGAACAATCAGGGCTGAAGGACAGACTTGTCACTAAGAAGTTTTATGTCATCTGGACACTGTCCAGACATGCAATCCTTGGCATGGCTGTGACCTCCTGTAAGCAGGGAGCTGCTCCCTCCTGCTTCAGAAAACTGAGCTGCAGAGTAGATGAGTGTCTTCCAAAACAGCATATTCTTCCACAAGGAAGATGATCTTATTAGGATTAGCACCTGGAGCTGAGCTGATATGCAAGTCTATATTCAAGCATGTATCGNAGAGGGAGGAGTATCTACTGTGTTTCCATGGTAAGTGGTGGATGGTTGTGCAGGTGTTGCACTACACCTGTTCTCTGGCATGAGCTGCAGAAGGTACCCAAGTGCTGTTGAATTTTGGGCAGCCTGGTTCTGGCTTAGTTCTCAGTGCTGTGGCTCAGTTGCTGCAAATAGACTTCTGTGCCTGAAGGAAGGACTGCAGTCAGTGGTGTTACGTGCAAACGAGTGTTTGATTATCCTGATAAATGTTCAGGGGTTCTCAGACTTGGGCTTTGTCTGGTTTCCATGCAGACAGATGAGACTTTTTAACCTTCTTGTGATGAAATAAGAGAGGGTGTTATTTTTTTTTTGTATAGCTGCTTCTGTTGCCCTCTTGTACAGCATCTTGGCAATGCACAGGATATTTTCAAAAGCCCACTAGCAGTAATTTTGGGTGAGTAATGGTAGGAGTCTGTAAATTAAATAATAACCTTACAGAGAGACCTAGAATTGCAGCACCTTTTGGCTTGACAGTACTCCTACATCCAGGCAATTCTGTGTCAGTTGAAATAATTTATAGCACTCTGGGATTTACAAAATTGTCCCCAATAAAAAGCCTGGGGAAACTGCCTTTGTCCCTTCAAAAATAAGGGAATGAAATTCGGGCACATGCTCATGACATGATGTGATTTTTCTTGGCAGAGTTTGGTGTCTTTGTGGATTCCTATGGAAGACGCAGTAGAACAGATGACCTGAAATGGAACCGCTTGCCCTTAGCTTTTGGTAGGTGTTGGGATTATGGAAATTATTGAAACCAGGAAGCATCCTTGTGGGATGGGTACTCTGCCCTCAGTACTTGTTTCCTTCTCGCTTTCCCAATTCTCCCAGAAACTGTGGAAAACTTCCCACAATTTAAGCTCATTATAAATCCAGATGGCAAACCTTTTGAAGCATAAGCAGTTTAAGGAAAACTAAACCAAAGTTACATTTCCTTAATGTTCATAGTCTGACACTGATTGAACTGGCTAGTGGAATTTTTAGCAGTGCTTGGAAGTTTCTGAAATAGTCAAAATTGTATGATGGCAGTGTGGTTCCCTTGGGCTTTTTGTGCTGCCTAATGGGATTTTGTTCAGTTAATAGTCTGTTTTTAATGTCTTTTTCATGATACTCTGGTTAGTAAAGTCCTTGAGATACAGTTCAAAGCAACAATTCTTTAATTTTGCATCTCCCTCCTTAGTGATAGTGTCTGTGTCTTATTACAGAAAATGCATTCCTCAGTTTTCCCACAGGGCTGTGAGGCTCTCTTGTGCTCACTGATGTGTTTTAGAAGTTTCTAATAGAGAATTTATTTTGTGATTTTTTTCCTGCCTTTGTGCTGGTCTTCCAGCCTACAGGGAGCCCTATCTGTTTGTGACCCACTTCAATTCCCTTGAGGTGATCGAGATTCAGGCACGAGCTTCTCTAGGGTAAGTTGTTCTCTTTTCACTCTTTTGAGCAGCCTGTGCTGCAGGAATAGATGGCCTTGCCAGGAAAAGGTAACGTGTTGCCATTCTAAAAAGACTATTTCCTGCACTTTTACACAGAACTCCGGCTCGAGCCC
>WEIV01019691.1:59474-77706 GCA_013390005.1 Calyptomena viridis | reverse complement strand
CCACGTGCTGGCTGGATCGGGACCTAAGAGACTGTTCTCGAACACGGTGGAGCTCTGGCGTTGACTTGGATCCCTTCCTCACTGCAAATTCCTGTCTGGGCTAGAAAACTTTACCCTGCCCTTCCCCTTCTCTCTCCTCTCTTGGCGGCACGGGATCGGGTCCTCCTTTCCTCATCCCCATCCGAGTCACGGGAGCTCCAAAACCCAGTCCTATCCCCGCGAGTCCCCAGAAATCCCAGGGGTGGGAGCTAACCCCTCTTCCCATCTCCATCTAGCTTCTCGGGGTCCCCAAATCCTAAAGGGGGTGGAATCAATTCCAGTGTGCTTCATTCTCCATCTCTAACTTTTTCTTCCCTCTGTTCCCTCGGAAGTCCCCGTGGGAGCCCATTTTCACCAACCCCCCTCTTCCCTCCAACACCCCCTCTAGCCACCAAGAGTTAGCTCTGAAACCCCTGCTTGCAAGCAGGTATCTGCTTCAAGCCAAACAGGCTTGTGTTATTTCATTGAAAAGGACTATTTTGTTGTGTGCTGGCTACTTATGTGGTTCTTATGTCAGATACTTGATTTAATTTTGTTCCTTTTTTTTTTGTTTTTGGTTCTTATATTGTTTTGATAAAGGTGATTTTTAATACATATTTTTTATTTTTCTGTTTTAATAAAATTTTTTCTATCTTTATACTCAAGTCTCAAACAATTTGATATTGAATTTGATTTGCTCCCACTGTCCCCATTAAACAGCGACAATACTGTATCTATCTGCAATTGTTACCAATGTATTGGAGGGGGGAAATGAAGGATGCTGGTACTATTTTATTTTAGAGATGACAGCTGCAGAATTCTAGTGAAAATTAAGTTTGTATGTTAACACTGGCTGCATTCTTGTTCCTAAAATTGAGCACCTCTGTGAGACGACTTGGTACATACATTTCTGTTGACAGCTTTCTCTGGAATGCTTTGGAGCTGTGCTGTGACCCTTAGCTTTGTATTGGTGACTTTTGTTATTTGAGATTGATCAGTTCTGCCATTCTTAAAAATTCTAGTAGTCTAAGTTATCATTTACAGCTTGTCCCAACGGCAAGATTTGTAAATTACTTACTTCTGAGGGTCATTAGTAGTCTTTTTCCATCAACTGGAACAGTATTTGTGTGCTGCTTTGATTTCTTTCACAGGCTTTTTGACAGTCTTGTTGCCTTGTTCTTGATTAACTAGCATTGTCTCCATATTTAGGAGCTGTGAATGTGGTTGTCAGTTGGCTTCTTCTGGAGAGAAGACCCCCTGGGACAACAGTCTTCTAAAACAGCAATCTCCTATCTCTGGTTTTTAGCTTTGTAGTATAAGTAGATAATAATTTGTTCTTTGAAACTCAACTTGAGCTTGATAGACTACTTTCAAGGGTAGTAATTGTTGTATAGTAGAGGTTTCACCCTTTTTGAGGAGTCTTAGAAGTATGTTATGTTCACATATGAATCTCTTCTATTAGTCATTAGTCATTATTTAATGTTTGGTTTGGTAGAACAAGAACTTGTCGCTCTTACAACTATGGCTACATATTTTAAGAACTGTCAAGAAAGCTTTTGAACCAGTAATGTTGATGTAATATATTGAAATACCTTATACATATTGGAGTAGATGAAAACTTTAGATCTGTGACTGGAGCATGTGGGAGGATTTCATAAGAGTTTAGATTCTGAACAAAAGAAAGAAGGGTGGATTCAGAAGAGAAATTACTAAAGTAATTAAGTCGTGGCCTTATTAACTCAAGTGAATTTCAGTTATGTGGTAAACAGATGCAGATTGATTAACAGTTGTTAATTGCATATGCAGCTGATAAATTGCTGCATTTGCATTTGGCATACTTGCCTCTTAAGGCATCAGTCATCCTAAACTATATGGCATCTTACATAAAATGTCTCTCACTTAATGGTTAACTTGCCATAAAATCACTAACTCCAGAGGGATTTCGTTGATATCCTATAATGTGAGTTAAAATAAGAACTTTCAAGGATTGCTAAATTTTTGGGATATGTAATTTTGGGGCAGAGGTGATTGGTTTTCTTGGTTACTGTGTCACTATATATTTGTGAAGGAGAGGCAAACATTGAATTTAGGAGTCAAATGAAATGTCAAAGTGTTCATTTATCTAAATATGAAGTTGCCCATATGTGAGATCAATTTTACACTGGGATTGTGATGCTGGAAAAGTCTAACCACCACCTTTGACTCCACCTAATTGCTGTGCTGCCCTGTCATGTGTAGAATTGCAGCTGACAGTTTTCATTTTGCATTTTTACAGACAGGGAAGTATTGCATGGGGTTTTGTTCCACGGTTTTCATCAGTGCTAAAATATGTTAGACAGGTGTACTGAAATCTACCCATTGTTGTGTCTTGTGTGCGTACCCTCCTCCTACTCTAAAATCACTGAATCAAGATTTACTGTATTTTCTTATTTTCAATAAGACTGACCTTGGAGAACTGTCGCCGTTTAATAGGGACAGTAGAAGCAAATTAAAATAAATTCAATGTTAAATTGTTCGAGACTTGAGTATAAAGATAGAATTTTATTAAAACAGAAAAATGAAAATATATATTATGTATTAAAAAGCACCCTTATCAAACAATATGAGAACCAAAGACAAAAAAAAAGAACAAAATTAAATCAGGTATCTGATGTAAGAACCACACCAGTAGCCAGCACACAACAAAATAGTCCTTCTTGTTGAAATAACACAAGCCTGTTTGGCTTGAAGCAAATACCTGCTTGCAAGCAGGTGTGTAGGGTATGAGAGGGGTTTCAGAGCTGTTTCCTGGTGGCTAGAGGGGGTGTTGGAGGGAGGAGAGGGTTGGTGAAAACAGGGGCTCCCACAGGGACTTCCCAGGGAACAGAGGGAGAAAGAGATGGAGAATGAAGCACACTGGAGTTGATTCCACCCCCTTTGGGATTTGGGGACCCGTGGGGGCAGGACTGGGCTTGGGGACCCCGAGAAGCTAGATGGAGATGGGAAGAGGGGTTAGCTCCCACTCCTGGGATTTCTGGGGACTCGCAGGGGTAGGTCTGGGTTTTGGAGCTCCCGTGACTCGGATGGGGATGAGGAAAGGAGGACCCGAGCCCGTCCCACCAAGAGAGAAAGAGAGGAGAGAGAGAGGGGGAAGGGCAGGGCACTACCCTGCTTGTAAACAAAGGGGAAAAAGTTCTCCGTAAAATAAAGCCATAACAATTATTTACAAGGGTTAATTTTCTTCATTAAGACAGGGAGCACAAAGTAGAATTTCTCCTTTTTTTCAAAGCTTGGTTTAACAGACATGAAGTTACAGCCTAATTGCAGCATTCATGAGCACACAAGTCAGCTTTTATAAAGTCTTAATGGTACACATTCCAAAGACTGACATAGCTCCCTCCACAGGCAGTCACTCCTAGAAAGAAGACATGCACAAATAAAATTACTATTGCTTAGGACATTAGCTAGACCTATATTGCTAACGTGGTACCAAAATAAGTGATTTGGTTACCTTCTGGTCACCAAATTAGGATACCAAAAAGTAGCTAATCCTTCCATTACAGCTATCTCCCAGATGCTGTGATACCTTGCACTGAACAGCGTTACCATTCTTGCAGTTTCTCTATTCAATACACTTCAACAGACAACATCAAAACTGAAACATGAAGGAACAGTCACATCAAGACAAATTCAGGACTTATATAGCCCAGAATCCTGCTGCCAGCAGTAGCAAAAAATTTTACTCTTTTCAGAGACACCTGTCCCTAACTGGAGGGGGAAAATAAACAGAACAGTGGCAAAAACGAGTGTTAGAACATAAGCATATAAAGTATATGCAGATACAAAGTAGTCTCCCTGTCGTAAGAAAATTTGCATCTCAGAAGCTTCCCAAGACAGACAGAAGTGACTAGCTGTTTTTTCCCCCTGAAGCATCAACTCCAGTGTATTTTTCCCTAGCAATTTGTCTAGTCCCACATTAACCACATGCAAGCTTTTAGCTTCAACATAAGGTCTTAGAGAGTTCCACAACGTAAACACACACGAAAAACCTGTTTCTCTGCTTACTTTGAACTTTTCACCTGTTAAATTGAGAAATGTGTATCCTCGTATCAGAGTAAGAGTGAGTAATCAGACTCTATTCACCCTCTCCACAATATTCATGCCATTACTTCATTCCTCACTTTCCCACTTTCCTCACTCTCTCATACTTGAGTCCTGTTCCTCCTTGTTATGAAAGCCACTTCTGAACCTTTTTTACAGCTCTGTCCCCTCCTAATGTTTTTAAGTTGACATTTTTAACAGAACCACTGTAATGCCATAATCTATTTCTGAATGTACAAAATCTAATTTGATTTTTAAAACAAAAAAGCAACTTTCCAACGCAACTTTCAAGAGCTGTAAAGCCACAGCGGCAGAAACAAGAATGATCCCAATTAATTTGTAAGCACCTAGTTACTCAGTGTGATGATACTAAGCATCAAATACCATTCACCCAATGATTCAGAGACTATGCACTACAATACACACTTCCAAGCAAGAATGTTCCTCCCTGCGAAACACTTTTCCCAACCTACAATGTCACAAGCAAACTAACCCCAAAACAGAAGCAGTAATTTTTCCAAAAATTGTAAAGGTATTCTCAGTAATCAGATAACCTAATGCTTTCCATTAGATTTTTTTCTTCTTAAAACAAATACAGTAGCTGGATAATATATTGCTAACAGGGGAAGAAACAATATTGGAAGCACCGCTACCAGAAACGGGTCTTCAGCTGAGTCTTTAACCCAGCCTTCTTCTACATGACTGTGAAAACAAGTTCCCAATAACTTTACAACCCAAGTACTTTCAACATCAACTAACAGACTTGTAACTTTTCTGGAGGGGGGGGTCAAGGACTGACTCCATCCAGTAACAATTCTAAAATATTGCCTCTTAAAGCTCCTAAACCTTAAAATGCCAGAAAAACACCCAAACAAACAAGTTATTACAGGAAATGTATTCCAGCGCTCCATCTTTCAAACTGCTTAAATAAATTAATCCTGCCTTTATTTTCCTCTCTGCAATTACTCAATGCTCAAAACACACAAGTAGTTTTGCATGACCTCCATCTCCAGATTATGCTAACTCAGGTAGAAACCACTTTGAATCAGTAGGCTAAATCTCTGTGCTTTGATATTAAGACACCAAATCATACATCAGGCTGAGCAATTCCTTTACTCTTGATCATTTTGTGTGCTTTGGAAAAGGTTTTTCTATTTCTAAATAAGCATCCCATTACCAGTTGAATAGTCCTTTGCCAACTCAGTTTTGAAGAGCAGTACAAGTGTGCCACAAGGATTAGCAAACTCTACAAACAGCTGAATCTTTAACATCTAGTCAGTTTTTCAACTGGTTCAGCTTAAAGAACTTTTATTGATACTTTTATCCCAATATAATTTGAATTCACTCTGCCTGTGAATAGGCAGTGTAAGTATTGACAATATAACTGACTACATCATCAGCACTCTGACAAAATCCTCCTCTAAAAGAATTAAAACAATCATATTTGTGATACACAGTTCAGACACATTTTCTATCAGCCCTGAAAATAAAAGTCTTCATTATTTTAGGTAAAAGGGCGTGAAATACCAGAGCTTCTCTTTGGAGTTTTTCACTGTTTCTTCACAAAAAAAATCCAAGAAAAACCACAAACAAAAACAAACAAACAAGAAACTCTCCATAGTCTAGTTGTATTACCCTTTCTAGAAATTATCAAATCTACTCCTATCTATTTAAATACTGGTTAGAATAGATCTGAATACTGAAAGATGCTCCTGCAAGTCATTACAATTCAGTCCATATTTAAGAAGAGACAAGCAAGAGTTTTGGGAAAGCTTCTCATCAGATTATTCAGTTTCACTATAAGAAAAATATTAGTTTCATTCTAGTACTTGTACTTGTGATTAAAACCTAGAAATTATAAAAGTTTTGTGATCAAAAGATTGAAGTGTATTATTTAAATCTGTGTAACGCCTGTAGATATCCAGTAAGTTGTCAGTTCTTAAGAATGTCATCATCTTTAAGCAAAAAGCCTTATAAAATAAATCCACAACTAAAACAGTTGCTAAGACATCAAAGCTGACTTTAACTTTTCACTCTATTATTGCCACATTCACCCCATCAGTATTGCTGTCAGCTAGAATCTCCTGTACTGAAGTGCCCATTTCAAACAGAGCTGACACGTCATACTAACACCTGCAAATACTATAAAAAAGACTGCCTTCCTTCTTTCTGATCTCCTGTATCCTAAATATCACCATCAACCACATCAAGACTCGGGGGATAAAAAACCCGAAACATTCTACAGAGCTATAGCATCAAGACTACTCGTTTCAAAAGGAACAATGTGCAACCTACCAATGTACATGAAAAAAGAATGCAAGTTCACCTTTTTCTCTTAGAAGACCCTGTGAAAGTAACTGTGTGCAGCAGAAGAATAAGTGAGTCCAAACAAGAACTGCTGCAGCCACACCATGAAACAAAGTAAGTTTTAGAACACCACTATCAGCAAGAAAATAATACTGTATTTTAATTCCTCAGTTCCATAGACAAATGGAAAATTTGGGCAGAAAAGATTTGGGAACTGTTTCATATCCCTGACTGAGGGGATGGGGGAGGTGTGTCATCAGAGGTAGACAATGCCAGTCACCAAACACTCCAGGCAATACTTATAGCTGGTACACACACACGAGAATTGATCTTCACCCCAAATTCTGCCTCCTCTATGCCTACGTTACTCTCAATGAAGCATACTCAGTTGTTGTGGTTTTAAGTAGCCAGAGTTTTTTATTAGCTGGGGGGGCTAGGAGAGAGGCTTCTTTAAGAAGCTGCTGGAGTTTTTCTCTGCTCTAAGCTAGCCAAGGTCAGGCAACAACGCCTCTGTGATAACATATTTAAGAGGGAGTAGAAAAAAAAAAGCTGCGCAGAACATCATGGCAGCTTAAGAGAAAGGNGAGCTGCTGGGGGAAGGTGAAGGATCTTAAAAGGGAGGGGTGGGGGGAGAAAGGTGTCTGTAACAACTATCAAACTGCTCACCCTTAAACTCTTAAGCTCTGATTTTAGTAGTAGTAGTAAATACTTAATATTCTAAGTTAGAGCCTGTTTTGCTTGTATGAAATAGTTAATAAACAGTTGCTTGTAATCCTTATCACAAAAGTCGAGATTTTTCCCCCCCTCTTCGAGAAATTTTAGATCTATGTGTGGGCTCTCAGCTTTTAGCCAGAGTCGAACCACAACATCAGTATAAGAGCAGACTTAAGCAAGGGCATGTTAAGATGCTACATCAGTTATACAATCATTTTTCATGATCTGTATTTGTGGAAAGCTGCAACAATAATAAGTATCCTCCAGTTTTATGCCTACCAGTTTAAGGAAATGTTTTAGAGTAACAGAATTTGCACACATTTTTTATATTGTAATTAAAAACATAGCAGAAACAATTGTCTGTTTTATTAGGGAAAACAGCTCAGAAGTGCATTTATTGTGCATTGTAAAAATTAGTTAAAATCACACTCCTTGCACACACATACACATAGTCTCCATTATAGACTAGTGTGTACATGTAGGAAAAAAAAAAAACACTACACCAAGACTGCTCTTATCAGCAGTTGCAAAACATTACCATGAGAAACATTAGACTTCAGACATGTACCAGCATTTTACAATAGTTACAGAATACCTTCACATGCAAGAGAATCGGAATAGGCTTCTGCAACAGGTCTTCTCCCTTCTTCTGTGCCCCTTCCAAATATTTTAGCTTTTTACAATTTATAAGGTAAAAAACCACCTAACACTTCAATAAATAAACACAAATGAAAACACAGGGGAAACTCCACTTTGGAAGCATGGCAACGTAAGCAGCTTTATGTTAAACTAGGAAGTGTTCTGCTTTCCTCAAACCCCAAAGTTCAAGATGGAAAGCAAATGCATAAAGGAAGTGTTATTAAAATACAGAAGATTTAAGAATCAATGGTAAGCTGCAATTAAATATTGAATCTATTTCACTCAGCCAAGGAGCCTAGCCTTGATAGAAATATCATCCAGTGATCTTGTACAAGCAGTAAGGATGTCTGTCTTGAAGTTTCCAGCACAAAAATAACCTCTTCTTCCAGATAGACTTCAGTCGCAAAATATTAACACTATACTGCAATAGTTTACAGCATCCAAAAGTAACATTCAAATGGAGAACACTGACAGGAGAACCCTTAAGAGATCCTCGATCATCAGCACAGGCAAGATCACATGAGGATTCTCAATTTTTGTAACTGGGTCCTGCTGTGCCTCTGTCCTGTTAACCATTCAGCACACATTGGTCTATCAGTGCTTGCAGCACTAACAGCAGCAGAACTGCTGAACAATACCATCTTTACAAAATCTGGACAGGACAGTACAACTCTGAAAATAGGTGCTCTCTGCAGGACATACAGAGGTAGGCGCTAGAAGGTCTCTTGGCATGACAAAGACGAGCTTTACTGAGGAAGCAGGAGTCGCTCTACCAGAATTATCCATAAAAGCTAGAGAGAAGAAGCCTAACTTCCCACCACAAACTGCAGAAGTTTGCAGAGCTAAAAATCAGGATGAGCTCAATAGTAATTCACAACACACCACCACTTGACTAGAGATGCACAAGAGCAGGCAATACTCAGTAACCTCCATTTTTGCTCCACTAGACTACAACTCTAACGATCTGGCAAACCTTCCAGGCATCCAGCATAACAGCAGCATTTGTTTGATATCATAACCTACCTGGTTCAAATAAAAATTATTACTGAAAGGGAACAACTGGATTAACACACCACCATCCTTCACTCATCCGAATAGTCCACTTGAACTAAGATTGGCAATATTGTTATCATAATTGTTTATGAATTAAACATGTTACATCTATTAGTTAAAAGATTACATCATCACTGCTAGATCAAGGTGACAAATCTTCTAGCAGTACTATGTGCACTTTTGAGCCAGGTGAATCTAAAGAGCAGAGAGAACCTTTCTTGGCAAGAAAACTCATCTGCCAAACAGAAGCAGCAAAAAAAGAGGACAGAAAAGAAGTACAAGTGACTCTTACCAAGGTCTCAAACACCAGGGACAACAAAACCTTAACACACCATTGGCACATGAGAACTCCAGTTTGTAAGTCACTACATAGTAGTACAAAGCTCCGTGCTTACACTGTAAAAAAAAAAGTTTACAGAACAAAATCCTAACCCTCTTTCCTCAAACCACGCTTAAGGAAACTGGCCATACAGACAATACTCTGATGCCAAGGCATGTGTAAGCAGCTCAGTACAGTCCCACTCCTGTATGGCAAAGGACATCACATGCTAATTCATTTCCTTCACAGCAGGGATAGGCAGACCTTATTTGGCCTTTGGTCCTCAAATCATCAGGACAGCTCCTTACCAGAGCTGCTACTTTCATATGATTTCCCTCCAGTTTGCTCTCCCTCCAAAGGAATGACTTTAATACCACGCATTCTATACAGTGGAATAAAATAAGTCTGGATTTTACATTTCATTGTTTTTTCCCACCTCTTCATGTGCATTCAATCTGCACATTTTTGTTGTTAGTTCAATAAGCAGCACCTTTAGCTGAAGGTCGAGAAAAAAAACAACAGTATCTAGAGTTATAAATAAAAAAATACATTAGCCACTGCACTATACAATTTCAAAGTACACAAACACACCTGTGCCCAATGTAAACAACCTAAAAAACATAGTCTGCAGCATTTCTGCAGGCAGTATCACCTTTGATGGAAGTCTATTGAAAATATCCTAGAGCTAACAAAAACAACCATGAAATCAAAGGACAGTCCAAGGCTTCTCCAATTCAGAGATTTAACTGACTGTCAAAGAAAATTTACTTTTGTCCACAGGAAAGTGTTAAGATCTAGATGTAGCCTTAAAATCTACTTAGGAATAACACTACACTTATCCATCTGACCCCAGCAGTCCTCTTCCAAGTCCTCTTCTTTGTTCAGTTTACACCCAGCAAGGACAGACTGATCCTGCAGTTACCAAAACACTGTGACTCGAAACATAAATTTATTTGTAAATAAATTTATTTGTAAAAAATAAATTGTATTTATTTTTCAATAAATACAAGAGGATTTGACCCTGTCTTAAGACTAAAGTGAACAAACTTAGTATGAAGGAAGTCTTAGCATGTATATGCAACTATCTCTAACAAGCCATCTTTTAATTTTTAATTAAGTAAATGGCCTTCTCTGAGACAAATAAAAACTGGCCTAGGAGTGGTTCTACAATCCTTTATGTATGAACAGACTTATTTCTTAATTATCTAGCACAGCACCACCAGAATTCAAAAGATCTTGGTTAGACCATGGTGCTAGTAAGGCCAAGGTTGTGATCCCCACTAAGAGATTCATGGAACAGCTGGGCTTGATCCTTGTGGGCCCCTCGCAACTCAGAATATTCTGTGATTCCATGACTATTTAGCAAGTTTTAATGCAACTTAATACAATGTTAGACCTCTCTTTTCAAGCCCCTACTCTTCTCCTTCCCACATTAAACAGCCTCTTGCATCAATTCAGTCTGTCACTCATAGTTCACTTAAAGCAGCTGAAAGAATTGAAGAGACTAAATAGGCAGCATTATTCAAGATACCTTGATGTTACAATATGAGCCTCAGTAAGCAGAAAATTTGATCCATTCCTCTGCAAAAAGAATTCATCCCTGCAAATGCTAGCCATAACAGCACACCTCCTCCAGCAAGCTAGGCCCAACACCACACCACGTTTGCCTGTTTCAGTTAACATGCACCTCCTCTCACCCTCCACAGCAGACTGTAAACACACAGAACAGAGAAACAGCACTGTGGAAACTACAGCACAGTGACTTGACGCTGGACCTTATAAACTCGAGCAAGCCTACTACACAGGTAGAACCTACATGAGATCAGCTTTAAGATGTGCAATGGCTCTTCAGTCTGTCCTTACACCCATCAGTATGCTCCTTGCCATCAGTAACACTACCCCTTTTCCAAGTTTTTCCTGTGTTAGAATGACTCAGTGGACAGAATCTACCAAGGTTACTTTGATCAACGGCAGAGTTGCACCATGTCCTCATTTATTACAATCACAGCAAAGGCATTGCTACCTTCTCCAACTCTAGACCTACCAGCAGGAATAGTAGGAGCCAAGAAGACAAAGACAGTGCTAATGAAGTTCTCGGCAAACACAAGTCTCCCAAAAAACATCTTGTTTGCTTTTTAATATACTTTGATTTCACTATCCATTAACTAATCAACTTCCTTCCTTCAACCTATCACAACAGGCAACTAATTTTATCATAGAATAAAAATATCCACAAGAACTTTAAAGGTGGAAGGAATGTATGCCTCATGATTACAACAGACTCCATGATTCTCAGCAATGTTCAACAGTGTTCAACATTGGATTCTCTCCAATGTTCACAGCATTGGAACAGCACTTTCATCAACAAAAACTGCTTAATTTACTTGCCTAAGCTTTTCAGTGAAATGGCCAAACAACTTTCTCAAACAGCAGCTCTGGTGTGTTCACATGTTCATACTATTTCTGAAGCACAAGTCAAGAAGTATGACAGGGATGTACAACTCTACAACTCCTGCCAGCTTAGCTGGGTAAGCAATCAAGCCAAAGTTTTGCAACTTACTACTCTCAGCTGAAACACAAATGTCAAAAGGATTTAAATGTACATTATTTTTAGAAAAACAATTGTTTCCCATAAACAGGAGGACTGCAAGCCTGATTCTCCTCTTATACCGGGATAATTATAGATTATGAAACAGTGCAAAGCAGGGCTCCTACAATGCTAAATGTGTATTTGCGGGCTCTTCTTTAAAACATTCTATTCATCTGTCCTAAGCACAGATGAAAGACCTGCAAAGCACCTGAACAGCATCAAAGTTGTCAGTGACTCTTAACAGATGAAACACAAATTTGCTTTTCAGTTTCCTACATCTTGCTGGTCTGTAATGTTTTTTAAAATGTAAAAGTTGCAACAAGATCTGCTTTCAGGTTCTAGATCACCTTAAATAGTCTCACACCAGAAATCAAATATTCTTTTGAGAAAATTACACACTATGGAATGCAGTGCAAACGTTTGATTAGTTTTTGATACCTAATGAAAACAGACTCTATCAGAGCTCTTCTGCATCCCTGGTCCTCACACAAGTAATTCTAGTTCTGATTTCCCATTACTTAGTTCACAAGAAAGCATAGCCTGCAACACTAGCATTGAAAAAATGTCATAGTAAGAATATGCAGCCATGGCATAAGGAAAATTTTGTGACCATCTGCAAACAACAGCACGTTTAAGGTACGATTGCAAAGTAGTTCTAAATATTATGAACAAAGTATCAAACACGACTATCCCCCCTAAACACAGGAATTCTGAATTTGCATCATTTTTGTTTCAAACACTGATGAGCAATTTTCATATTTATACTTTATACTACAGATCTGCTGCAAAAGTAGACTGATTATTATCCCTTAGGAAGGACTTGAAATTGTCAGCTAAGATGAACTATTTTGCACTATACAGTAACTATTAGGACTTTCCTAGATAAAAGGCACTATATCATAAGTACTTGTACTTTCTTTAACAAAAGGCCAAAACTGTTCCTCACTTTAAAGTATTATTTCTGACATACCGCAGGGAAGACTAGTTTAAAATTATCAGGAATCCTAGGGAAATTTAACTATTCTGACTGGCTTTATCTAATAAAGGCAGCCTGGGAAGGATTTTTTAATCTACTGATCTTGATCCAAAACTCACCAAACCACAGAACTGAGACAGCTGCAAGAGAGATTAGTCTTTAAGATACACATCAAGATTTTCTTTTATTTACGAGAAACACTTGTTAACTAGGGTTTAAGACAACATGCAGAAAGTGAAACAGCTATATGGTAGTATTTCAACAGAAGCTGTTATATTGTCAAATACAAGTCAGAGCATTTCTTGCAAACCATAGCAACATAAATATCCACACAACACAGGAAGTCTGCAAATCTTTTAATTTTAATCCCTCCCTTCACCATCTCCTCTTATATAAATACTTCCTATCCAAAACTAATTTTCTTCCATTAAAGCAAACACTGTCAAGAATGGCTTTCTTCCTTTTCTGCCTTTTGAGGTGGTGATCTTAGAAAGCAAGTAGATTTGTAACAGTTATCTGTGAAATACCACATCACTTCAATAGTAATTTGCAGGCCTGTAAGTGTAGCAGTCATCTTTTTATGCAGCAAGTCTAACTTCCTACCAATTAAATTCCCTGCATAAAATTCCATAGAAGTTTTAACACCTGAGAGATTTAGAAGTCAAGAACAAAAGAACATGAATGGAACTGAATTAAACTCTTAGAACTGTGATTTGCATAAACTTCCACTTGCAATGTACACAAATACTAAGTCTCCTTGAATTAACATTTCAAAAACACAAGTGCAGCAAATATAGTAAGGATTACACTCCTAGCAGTTGTCTTGTAACAAGTATCACAGAAAGACCAAAATTACTAGCAACACCTCTCACTTTAAAAAGCCTCTCCTAAGAAGAATGTAAGATTTTAAACTAGACCTACCTGAAAGTTTCAACACTAGTTTTTTGTTGTTGTGGTTTAGGGGATTTTTTTGCCCACATCAACTACTTCCCAAAGTACTGGAGCAGAAACATTGAATGCAACTTTTTTCAGATTACATCCTTAAACAGCACCTGTACTAATGCCCCCATCTTTCAGAAAGGAATTGAAGGAGATCTGAAAGCAACATCAATTGATCTGATATAGTTATTAACTTTCCATGAAAAATAACTTTAGAATTAACTCCCAGGAGCAGCCACTTGAGATGCTCAAGAGTAACATTACAAAACCACGGAAGTTGGAAGAGATACCCAACTCTTCAGGGTTTGAAGAATCCTAGAAAGTAGACTGAAGTAAAATCTACCATTTTCCTGACAAAATACTATGTTGATTTGGCAAGAAGTCAATACAATTCCATGGTATTTTGAAGGCAGGTGCAAGCAAAACATGCTTTACAGCAAGAGCAACATGAATGAGGTTACCAACACCCAGCCCAAACTGATCTTTTTCACATACAGCAGTGTCAAAGACAGCAAGCACAACATGCACTTAAGCATTATTTGGCCTTTTACATAAGCTTAAGGAGTAGCTTAATTTCAGTGAGTTTCGGAAAAGCCAATGTAAGTGGCAAATCTCTTTTGAAGTTTTCTGCTCCCCCCTGCTCATTTACATTATTGTACCTGGTCTAAATTCAACTCCGACACCTAGTTTTAAGCCACTCCCTCATCACACACATCTCCTCTATTCTTAGATTACAGTCTGACAAATATTTCAAGTGTTCATATCGAGTGTACTTGGAGATATTTTTCAACGTCACAAATATACTATCACCTAATGTTTACTGTTTTTCATTTCAGGCAATTAACTATGAAGAAAACCAACATGAAGCTTATTGTGCATCATTCCCTGCAAAGTTAAAATAAGAAGCCACCCAAATATACAATTAATTGCCTTTACTGTTTGATCACAGTAAGTATAACTATGAAGATGGATATAGCAACAACCCTGCTGAACCCTAAAACCTTTTATGACATAGTTCAAAGTTGAAAATAACTGAGTTTTTTCACAGTGAAATCACTCTCACCCAACAGAATTTTACCTGCAACCATCTTAAACATAGAAAAGTCTCAGTATCCAATCGCTTAAAAGAAAACGTGGTTGAGATACGTTCTTCTTTTTAATAAATTATGAATCAGTTCTGCTTCTATAAAGAAAGCAGACAATACACCTACATAAGCATAAAAACCAAAGGACTCCCTTGGATGATGTTTAAGCTTAGGCAGCATCTAAAACAAGAGAGGGTTCTCTCTCTCTTTTCGTAAAAAACCCCAGTCTTCACTGGCCTTTCTTGCCTGTTCTACAGAACTACCATATTTTTTTCCATATGTCCATTTGAGAATAAAGAAATTAGTAAGCACATGCTGAACATATGGGGAAGGTAATTCCCTGCCAACTCCCACATTACTTAAAGGAAGTGGCCTGCTCCTCTTCCTGTTAAAGGAACTAGCCACAAAATCTGCTTTTTGCTTCTTCCAAAGGGCACTTATTCCCCCATTCTCATTTGTTATGTTGCAGCAAAGAGTGGGGCTGTGAGGAAGTAGGACAGATGAAATGTAAGTGCCTCCACCAGAACAATTCTTCAGGAAATCCACTTTCATGAGTTCCACTGAAAAGACAGCAAATAAGAACAGGCCAAGAACTGGCCCAATAGAACTACCAAGCAACATTGGGCTATCAAATCATTGCCTAACCTAAGCAAAAGGGCAGAAGAGGACAATTTTCCCTGTACAAGAGTTCTAGCTAGGTTAACTTTGTAAAGACAATATACTCAACACAGGCATCCCATGTGTTCCATAGGAAAGTTCCCACATTCAAAAAGTTTTCTTCCAATAAAAAAAAAACCACGCACACAAAACCAAAACCACTGTGAACTTTAAGTACTATTGCTATGTGCATTGCTGAGACATTCAGCTTCATCAATCAGGATGACAGGCCAGTTTTAACTCAACCACGGAATTTGGCAGTCAGAAAGTTTACCCCAGTAGGCTGACAGACCTTCTCCCCTATTAAAATCATCATATTTCAACACTAGAAAAAGTATGTAATACATGTTAGTACAATTATACAGCTTATGATTACATAAGAAAAAGGAAGGCATGCCTCTAGCAGTTATGGCCAGAAGCTAACCACAGAGTATGAGCAGTCCCAACAGTCACACTAGACTGTATCTAATTTTAGCCCACCTGTGTATGTGTTCACAGCCTTCCCAATAAACAAGATACTTTAGGACCATGTGGACAGCAGTGAAACCATTGCAAACGTCTAAGTCCTTGCTGCTACTGTCCTTCCTAAACACCAATCTTTTATTCGCCCCTTCAAAGCGTGTAAAACAGAATTAAGTATAATGTAATGAATAAGGTTCAAAAGGGAATTGAAAAACAAAAAAAAAAACAAAAGAGCAGCCCACACTGCTACTTCTGCCCTGCAATATCCAGAGGATCCCACAATAAGTCTGATTACTCCTTACAAAGCACTGTATACATGCCCACAAATGAGCATATAAATCCTCTATGCTCTGTAAAAACAAGTGTACACACGTGCATACACTCCACATGCCTTCCTCAGTGACTTTAAGAAAAATGCAAGTTGCCAAGAACCTTCACATGCTCTAATATCCCAAGCTTTTTGCATAATTCTTCACCAGGAGCAATAAAAAAATCAAGACGGCAATGGCATGGTTTTTCTTTCTGATGTTAGAATCTCCACTGTCCATTTCAGAACAGTCAAGAATTGAATTAGCATGAATCACTACCCTGAGGTGGCACTTTTCCATTTTTGTATGCTTTAGAAAATGGTAGTTTCTAAAACCATTCCAAGAAGTTACTTTCATATACTAAAGAAGCTACCAAATAATTCAGGATCAAAAAAAAGTATGCTCTGAAATTCTAACTAAAGCACAACAATATTTCATGTATAAACATTATTCCCAACTAAATTTAGAATTACTTATTAGAAAAATGCACCATAGGTCAAGCATTTGCTGCAAAAAGTTTGTCCTGGTGTGTATCATCATCTCAACCTAGGATCCTTTTCAAGCCTCAGTACACATATATGAAAATAACCTCCTTTATTACCAAACAGCTACAATCAAATCTTAGCCCCGCAGGAATCCCAGGTATCTAAATGTGCACCATTATTTCTGTGAGATTAGCATAAAGCCTCATCTCGTCAATTCTCTATTAACCATACAACTGCTTTGGGAAGAAAACTTGCTAGAAAACTAGGTATCAACAGTTTACAGCAGGGAATGCCAGGATTTGAGTTTATCAAATGTCTTGCAAGCTTACACGAGCTTGCAAGGTATATACTTCAGGAAAGACAATTTTCTTCGCACCATCCTCTTTAGAGAGATTATACTAAGGTAGAACCCAGAACCATTCAGTAAGGGATGTCTGAGAATACAAAGGCATATTAACAGTTGTTAAATCCAGTTGCAGAAACTGCTCTTACCCTTCACCTAATACTTACTGTTGACTCCCACATTCTCAGCTACTCCAGAACCTCTCATTCTCAGGTATGTGAATCCCAGTATCAGAAAGAACAAGCATGCAGCAGTTAAGAGGAACATGGACAGGTAATGTGCACTGAAGCCTCCAGTGGTGGATACCTCCTCTCTTCTGAACTGCTGGAGAAGCTCCTCCTCGGGCTCAGAGAGATTCTTCTTGTAGGCGTTTTTCAGGTAGGTATGATTTGAACCCGTATGATTGGAGTGGTTGAGCCTAAAGGAGGAGGTGGTGGTTCCACTCGGGGGAAGGCTATTAGAAGCTGAATAGATCCTGGATTCAACATTATAGCTACCAGGAGCACCGCTGAGAACGTGATTATTGGTCGCTTTCCTAATAGTGCCTGGAGGGTCAGTGATTTTACCGCTGTCCACGTCCGTGAGCGGTGGTGGCAGCAACAATACTGATGGGGATTTCTTGGACAGGCCAACGCGGTATCTGGGGCTGGGAGAACTAGAGTCCAGATTTTCACATCCTCCTCCTCTTCCCCCCGCCGGCGCCGCCTCCTCCTCCTGATTTCTGCCCCTGTCTAGACTCCCGGCAGCAGCCGCCCCCGCCGCCCTGTCATTCGTTACGAACACACCAGCACCGCAGCCTCCGCCAGCCCTTTCTTGGCCCGTCTCCATCACGCCAGCGCCGGCTGCAGCGCATTTGCCTGTTATGAATGGAGTAGGAGACTTGCTGAGGCTCCGTCTGGGCCGGCGAACTGCAGACTCCTCCTTCGGTCCCTGCTGCTTGGCCCTCGCCCCCGCCGCCTCCTCCTCCTCCGAGTCCGAGTACTTGTCCCTGCTGTCGCCGTAGGAAAGGAACCGGTTCCCGTTCACGGTCCGGTTCTTCCACCGCTGTTGCTCGCTCTCCTCCTCCTCCTCTTCGTCGTCGTCCTCCTCCTCTCCTCCCTCCTCCTGGCCGTCCCCGAGCTCCCGAGCTCCCTGAGTCGCCGCCGGTCTCCTGGCCGCTGCCCCCCACCAGGAGCTGGGCTTCCGCCGCGCCGCCTCCTCCGCGGGGGAGCTGCTGCTCACGCCGCAGGCGCCGTGGGGGGCGGCGGGCCTGAGGCC
>WEIV01019691.1:0-59117 GCA_013390005.1 Calyptomena viridis | reverse complement strand
AGGCGGGTGTCGGGGCTGGAGGGACAGCGCTGGTCGCAAACGGGCTGTGAACAGACACTAAACCGCGGCTGCTGCCGAGTGTCAGTGTTCGGGGATGCGCTGCAGGGAGCAGCGTCAGACTTGAACCTCCTTTAACGCCGTCTCCAGATCTCAAATTCAGCCTCAGAAATGCGGAGGAGCCGCGTGCACCTTTGGCGGGCCCCTCCTCGCTTGGTGGAAGCGAACCTTCGTGGGAAGCCCCGGCCATCAGGACAGCCTCTCGTACATCTGAGAGCACATACTCTTAAGCTGCGCTTGGAGAGGTTTGGGTTGGACATTTGGAGGAATTTCTTCACAGAAAGGGTGATTAGATGCTGAAATGGACTGCCTCGGAGGTGAGGGAGTCACCGTCCCTGGAGGTGTTTGAGGAAAAACTGGACATGGCACTTGGTGCCATGGTCTAGTTAACATGGTGGCATTCTGTCATAGGCTGGACTTGATGACCACAGAGGTCTTTTCCAGCCTAATTGATTCTATGTGATTCTATGTATAATTAAGTTTGTAATTACCTGGATGTATTTCTTTCTTTGCTTTTAGAAAATACAGTCGCTCATACATATATATATATAGCAGTTGAAATTGTCAAACTGTATTCAGAAATGTTTACATGTCAAAATGGTTGTGCCAATATAAAGAGATGTCATTCTGGTGTGCACTGGCCGGTCTGGATGGGCCCTTTGACCACAGAATGTCATATGGAGGCTTCAGCATCTCCTGACCTGTCTGTCTATACCTGTCCAGCCTGAAGGACAAAACTCTGGGCTCAGCTACTGCATATCACATCGTGAACGCAGGAGACCGAGTTCTGATTTGGACCTAACTGACTGACCTTGCAGCACCCTGTGCAGAAGTGGTCCAGTAACAAGATCCAACTGCAGGAGTAGCTGTGTGTTCCCCCTCAGGATCTGCTGCAGTGAGGATATTGTGGATGTGCCCTGCTGATGCCAAAACCAAAGGTGCTAATTTGTTAGGAACACTTGCAGAGCAGAAGTTACTGTGAGGCAGCTATGTGTGAAGATCAGGCCAAGTCTACAGGCTGGCTCGAAGCCATCTTTCATGGTGATGATGATGATGAATGGAGATGATTAAATCAAGTATCCCACCCTCCATTTCTGGCCACCCACGCCTAGGAATGCAAACCCCATCCTATTCATCCAAGCCTACTTTAACACAACTCTTCTGAGGGAAAGAAGCACTAGCCGAGGGTCTGTACTACTTTGCACTTTATGGCACCACTGTGCACAGCCTCTTTGTTTCCCTGGCAGAGGAACCATTTCACATACAGCAGTGTTGTGCATTGGAGCAATGCACACAACTCTAGTTGTAAGAATGACTACACTCATCATGACCTCTATTGCACATTAAACCTCTAACGTAAATGTACCTGTTCTGACATATTTCTCAGTCTGTACTAACTGATACTGTAAATGCCATGAGAAATGCTTTTGATGTTCCATTCCTCCTCCGTGAGAAGCAACCCACACCTTCCACCAGCTAGTTGGGACACATGTTTGAGCATGTGAGTGCTTGCCTCCAGCTGCCTGTGACACTGGCCAAACCAACAGCAGTCAGTCCTAGACCAGCTACCATTCTGATGAGCACACCTCTGGCAAGCACCTGCTTGGGCACCTTTCTTCTATTAGCAGAAGATATGCTGTCCTGCAAGAAAGTGAAGATCTTGTCTTACTAATGCAACTTCTATCTTCTGTTTATTACAGCAAGGGAATGAGTTAGTTTATAAAGCTGTTTACTTAGCAGCAGGAGGGCAGTAAATACTATAAATTGTTAACAGTTGAATCATCTGCAAAACAATAGCATGTAGATACAAGGAACAAGACTGAAAAGTCTGCATATTCCAAGTCACATTGAAAAATCTGTGTGTGCCGAAATATTTTGAAATGTTTAAAAATGTTTAAAAATATATCTTCTGGTTGTAGTGAAGTAAGGATACTTCCATTACCAATCAAAAATCACATTTCTTTAACAGTGTACATTAATATCAATAGTATAAATGCTTTGGTTTTATCAATACCTTCAAGTCAGTTTTTTAATCAATACTGAAGGTAGATACTTTTCTAAAGGTAAATGTTGACTGCGGAGAATGTGGAGACTGTCCGTCAGGGAAAAAGAATGGTGGTGGTTTTTTGAATAAGACATTTTTGGTTATATTTTCCCTCTCAAAAGGCTGGTGTTCTCAGTAAACTGCCAGCTCTTCCACTGGGTGAAAAAATGTTCTTTTGGAAATTAGCAACCATATTTATGTTGACCTCATTAGACTGGAACTTGAAGTTCTATTATAATACCTCTTTTACCTTTTTTTCCTGATTTCAAGTTTGTGTCATATTTTATGCATCTTTGTAAGTTCTTAAAATCTTTGAATGACAGCTGCCTTTTGAGTGTTAACAAGTCTCTCACTGCAATTTCCTCTTCAATTAATGCAATCCAGTTTATATAAAAATCATTGTTGCATACCTGATACGAGTCACATCTAAATGAAGTATTATCCTCTTGTAAAACTTTCAATATTTTAAATGCTGGTGTTTTTTATTTAGCTTTTGATTTGTGAGTCTTAAGGTATGCTATGATCACATTCTCTTAGGAATGTAACGTTAATGAATGTGAATGTATAGTGAAGAGTAGGAATGTGCTTTTACTTTCTCTTTTAATAAAAGTGAAGATTGTCGTACAATCACAGCCCTCAAAGGACTAGTACAGTTACTCTTAAGTATGCCTAGGAAGAAAAGACTCTGCTATGAAAACAAACTGTACTAACCTATTTTTAAACCTATTTACTCCAGTTTATCCAGTTGTTTCAAATACTACATGATGAACATGAAATATCTTTTTGCTTATAAAACTTAATGGGTTTTTTACTAAGAAAACTTACTTTAAATATTACAGTTGCTGCCACCATATTAGTTCTGTGTGAACAGACTCATTTGCACACCCTTCTTTTAATTTCTTATATTTCCTTCTTAAAACTTCCACGCAAGTTTTTGTAATGAGAGAGAATCCATCTTTGTTAAAGTTAATAGTGCCGTGACAGTACTAATACCTACCATATGCTCATGTACCATGCAGTTCTGCATGTCAGCCTATGTATTTCACTGGTATATGTTTTGCTGATACACTTTTCTTTCCTGTGGGCATCCTGTTAATGTTCAGAAGGCTCTTGCCTTTGCATTGCTGCTGTGGCTAAGATATGGGCACGCACAAGGTATTTATTGCCCACGCTTCCCGTGTGGTGCCGGACTGCTTGCATGTTGCAGCAGCATGAGCACAGTATGTTGAATTCCCTACCTCCTTCGAAGAGGCCATGTGTTTCCAGATTACAGTTCCTGCCTAAATGTCCCACAGTAGTTCCACTCTCACAAAGTGTGTGATGACCTGCTATGACTGTTCAGTTCTTGTTGCTAAAAATGAACCATCTTTGTTCATAACTGAGACTTCATAAAGGCAACAGCGTCCCCTCCTGCAGTTAATACCTCAACATTTATATAACCTATAGTGATCATAGGATAGGGTATTATCCATTGGGTAGTCATCCCTGATCAGGTCATATAATTCCTGCTCACTTTATTGTGCATGTATTCCCAGGCCATGCCATTTTATTGAGATTGTTGGAGGCATTACTGCTGACTTTGTATGTTGAAAAAAGAACCAAACAAAACACAAAGCAGATCTCCAAAACCTAAAGACTGGCTTAATAACTGTGTTTATTTTAAAAGGACAGATTATTTACATAGGAGCTTTTCACGTAAATTTGCTTTCTGTGTTCAGTTCTTTTCTCAGGAACCAGAGTGGCTAGGTATATTTATTTTAAAACCTGAACCTGAGCTGTCCAGCTCACCAGGAACCAAGCTTAAAGAAGAATGCCAGCTATCTAAACACAAGAGATTTCATGACAATGAAATAATAAGATAAAAAAAGTAACCAACAATAGAGACAAGGGCTTTGGGAATAAAACAAAGAAATAACAGTGGCTAAAAGCTGATGTTTATTATGGTAGTCAATTTTTACCTTCCAGTTTTTGCTCTAGGAAGTTACAGAGAGGCAGATGGATGAAATCATGAATGCAAATAAATGGTTGAGAGGCCCATCCTGAAGCTATTCAAATTGATAAATCTCCTAAGTAGGACAATATCAAAATCTCATTCAGCCTTTAGTCCCTAAAATTTTCTTGCCCTGCTACCTTGTGTCTCAGAGTGATTGTTGCTAGAAGACTACTGCATGTTGTAATTGACAGTTCTAAGACAGTGGCTAATCAGTTAATTATTTCTCTAAAGCATTGCATAGATTACATGCAGAACTTCTTGTTTACATTTGAAAAGTAAAAAATTAAGCTGAGCTTGGTAGTCAGGCCAGTATTTTTATTATTGGCTCACTACACTTGACATACAAAAACTCTGGCCACATGGAATTGGCAGAGGTACTTCCTCTGCTGCACCAGAACAGTTCTGGCCAAAAGTTGTGGCAATACACTATTCTGGCTTTTGAGCATCTACTTCCCTATGATTAGGTATCCCTTGCAAGTATTTCCAAGATCTAAGTAACGATAAGAACTAGGGATGCATGCTTAATCACAGGAGAATACTGAGAACTCAACAGAACCATAAAAACTGGAGATGCCTGATTCCCTACATTCTTGTACCTTTCTTACATAAGGAAATGCCTGTAAGCACCATACAGGATGTAAACGTGTTGATTACACCTGATGAGATTTTGCATGCCCTAAACAACCTTTAATATGGCTGTAGGTGTGGCACTGTAGCCTGGGACCTTGATAGTGTTTGGCAGCAATGTGAAGGGCAGTGTAGATGTAGCCACAAAGAGCTCGCCATTTACAATTACATTCACAGCTTTGATCAAAACCTCATGTCTTAAAAACTTACGATTATTTTGTTCATCTAATAATGTTAAAAAGAAGAGCCACCATTCATGGAAGTTAAAAAATGAAATTTATATTTTACATTTTCATACAAGACTAATTGTGTAATGCATTTCTTGTGCCACAAAGTTCTGATTTCAGTTTATTCAATAACTAAGCAGAGTACAAATTCATACAATAGACAAAAATAATCAAATCCAAGAAGTTAAGAATAGGTCCACCATTCTTCTTTCTATCCATGTTATTAGACTGCTGCAAAGCACTGAATTCAGTGTGTTCCAAACAATTATTGGTATTACTGTCTACTCTTGTTTAACACTTGGAGACCTGACCCATTTTTGTTGCCCTTTTGTACCCGGCTCTGTGCAAACACAAGAGAAGATATTCCCTGCCCCTTGAACACTCACTTGCCTCCTTTACCTCCCACCTAAACTTCAGGCAAGGTACATAAGCAGGAAGCCAAGAGCCCTTAGAAAATTCTGTGTTTCTATAGAAAGCACTCACGCATCTCAGGAGGGCAGACTGTCACAAGCATCTCAGTCTCCCCTACTCTCAGCTTCTTATTGAGTATTGAATCAATCCTTTTGTTGCTAGTGCTCACTAGTGTGGTCCTGGCACATTTTAAAGCTTTCCTTAAGCTGTGTCATTTCCACTGTTGATAACACCACTCACATAGAAAATTTCTCCCAAAGAGGAAGAACTCCTGTAAGAGTTACTCACAATGGGAACAAAGTACCATTGGCCCTAAGACTACCATTTTCTGCTCAAAGTTCATGGTGCATTTCTAGAACTTTGTTTGCTTCTGTAAAAATCAAGTACATTTAGGGAACTTTAACAACAACCAATTTTTGGCCTACACAAACATCTCCATCTAAAAGCAGCTTGCTTTTAGAAGCTGTTAGAAAGAAGCTTCTGTGTCACACATCATGGGAGTTGCTAGCACGCCTCACATACTCTGTTGTCTAACACATATGGGTGTCATCATTGCACTCAGTTTCCTTTCGTCACAATGAAGCACTGAAACTTTTGCTTCATACTATCTTGCTGTCCTCCCCAGACAATGCTGCCAATGGCTTCTGCCCCATTTCTTCAGCCTCTACTCTGTGGTGTATGAGATGACAGCAAGCCAAACAGTGTGCTGCATTCATCCTTCAAGGGTGCTGAACTCATGCCTCACTCAGCAAAGAACATGGGCAGTGCACGGCAGACAAGACCAGATTTCACCATTTTGAAAAGTGTATTAGGGTATTAGCCTTCTGCCCAGGAAAAAGTGGCTATAATACATATTTTTCCCTTACTACTACTCCTAGTTTGACCCAAATGTAACAAAGTACAGTGTTCTTCAGAGCCAGGCTGCTTCGTCAACACTGCTGAGCACCTTGATGACAAAATGGAGGTAGGGATACCTAAAACTAATGGCCTGGCCCCAAAATAATGCCCTTTCTGCACAGGGACTTTTGTTCTTAATTCTGTATGGTCCTTACAGGCCAGATCTGTCTGTCCTCTTTGATGTCAGACTTCATATGAAGGCTGGATCTTTCATCTCCATGGTGTACCATGTAGCATCCTGTACAAAAGTTTTATTTCTCAGACCAGAGACACATTTGACAAGCTACTCTTTGTTACTGTACCTGACCTGAAAAAAAGATGGCCTTCACCATGCTGAACTTGCATTAGAACAGCAGTCCTTTAACCGTAAACTGTTGGAACAGCTCCAATATCACTTCTGGGAAATCCTCACAGCAGCAAAACCCTAGTCCTCTCTCTGCATAGCCAGACATGAGCAATGATTTCTGCCAGTTCTCTCCATCTCTTTATGGTGAGCTGACATAGAGTGGAACACTTCCATTTTCTTGTAGAAAAGAAGGATAAAAGGGGGAAAAAACACATAGAAATGAAGCAGGGAGACACAGTAGAAATAGGAGAAAGAGTATCAGAAATAAAAAAGGTCAAGGAAGCAGAAGAAAGCAAAGGAACAGTGGAAAGTAGTAATACACAACAAATTAAAAGCTAAATACTGAAATGACTGCTTCATATCCCATGAGACTTTGTAGGACAGTGCAGAGGTGTTCTTACAAGAAATCCTAAAGGAAATATTTGGAGGTGCTCTATGTGCATATGGGTAGGGCAGGGGAAGAAGGTGGGGTTTTCCATTCATCCACACTGTGTAGGGAGTGGTAGGTGGAGGAGTGAATTCTCCTCTCATCCGCACCATGAGTTCGTCTGGAGTTCAGACAGTTGTTCTCCAGATGTCTATGAAAAAGGAAAATAGCATTTGCAAATCTGAAGAACTGGGTATTGTACACTTTGAGCAACAGATTAGAGGCTCCTCTAACTTACCACTTTCTATCATCTACAGACACAGGTTTTATCTGGCTAAAATTAGTTTTTGTGAAAATTTTCAGGGAAAAAATAAACACAACAGGAAAAATAAAATATTACCTAATGTAACAGCGTGCTGAACAAAAAATTCTCCTCTGCAAAGTAACTGTGAGAAAGAATGAACAATCCCTGGGTATGGCTGATGTACTAGTGGAGAGTTTTCAGGCAGTTGTGATCATTAAAAAAAAAAAGCTTAAATTAAACATGGACTTCAGAGTTAGGGGAATAAAGGACCCAAGTGACTCACCTAAGGTCATAAAGAAGACTGTGGCAGATCTGTAAACTGAGTTAATGTCATGAGGGCACAAGGCAGGAAATGGAAGAGCCTTGTTCTTTGCCCTTGGCTCTGCCACTGACTTGCTGTGTGGCAAATCACTTCCTCTTCAGGTGACTCAGTTTCTCCCATCGGCAAATTGAAACTGTGATTCATCTTTGTAAAGTACTTCAAGAATGAAGATTGAAAATGTTAAAGAGCAAAGTAAGAATTCCATTCCAGTGCTCTCCCTAGGCCATCGTTTGTCCTCTTTTTGCTGTATTTTTTTAAGAATGATGTCTTTGTTACTGTAAATGGTATTTTGTTAGAGATAATAAAGCCACAAATTATATAGCAAAAGTGCATTCATGAATTAAATGCTGGATGACTTCTATTATAAGCTATGAACAAACCGATGTGCTAAAAGAAAATTATCTGTGTTGCAGAGTCACCTAGGCTAAAAAGGAAATGCCAATTCACTACTCAATCTGGAAGAAAAAGCACTGTGCGACTAAGGAATTTTAAAATTTGTCATAATATAAGCAGAAACAAGTTGGACATGTATTATTAGACCCTTAGAGGTGTCTTGAAACAGGCACAGATATAAAAACTAAATAAAAATGTGTTAGATCATAATTTTAAAGTCAACGACCTTATTTACAGCAGAAACAAGAAAACATAGCAGTTAAGGCACTACAAGAGGACAAAAATGAGTACAGGCCTTACTTTGTGATTGGTATTCAAGGAAACTGAATTAATTCTGCTACATGCTTCAAGAAGTACAATGGGGAAGGTAGGCAAAGCAAAGTTTTCAAATGAGCCTTTTGTAATGTATTATCATCCAAGTGTCCAAGTTGAGTTGTACATAAGACCAGCTTTTAGAAATGTTAGTCATCCACAAATCTAAAAAAAATCAATTGGAAAACCAACTAGGAAAATATAGGAGGGAAACTTCCAGCTAAGAATTACAGAATATGGTGAGAAGGGACCTACAAGGATCATAGAGTCCAATTCTTAGCCTTGCACAAGATCATCCCCAAGAGTCACACCATGTGCCTGAGAGTATTGTCCAAATGCTTCTTGAACTCTGTCAGACTTGGTGCTGTGACCACTTCCCTGAGGAGCTGTTCCAATACTCAGCCACCCTCTGGGTGAAGAACCTCTTTCTAAAATCCAATCTAAACCCCCCCTGACAAAACTTCAGGCCATTCCCTCGGGTCCTGTCACTGGTCACCACAGAGAAGAGATCAGTGCCTGCCCCTCTTCTCCAGGCTGAACAGACCAAGTGACCTCAGCTGCTCCTCATACGGCTTCCCCTCAAGGCCCTTCACCATCTTTGTTGCCCTCCTTTGAAAACTCTCTAATAGCATAATATCTTTCTTATATTGTGGAGACCAAAACTGCCACAATATTCAAGGTGAGGCAGCACCAGTGCAAAGAGGGACACTCCCCCACCTCGACCAGCTGGTGATGCTTTGCCTGATGCCCCCCAGGACACAGTTGGCCCTCCTGGCTGCCAGGGCACTGCTGATCTGTAATAGCTATTATTATTTGCTTGAATAAGAGTTTTCAATATTGTACATTTTTACATTTGCAACCCAGTGTACATCTACCATTTGTTATAACCACATAAAAAATCCATCAGTATCTTGTATCAACCAAGATGATACCTTCAAATTAATGCTTAAATCTACATTCTACATATGCAACTGAACTTATGTAATTTAGAAATTACATTTTGATTTTATTTATATAATGTTTTAAACCCTTTGACATTGAGAATATTGTTCAATCTCAGCAAAATCAATATCCAATAGGTCTTAAACCATAAATTTTTTATGCTCTTACCCTGGCAAATTTTCCACACTCCTTTATCCTAATCTCAAGGACAACTCCATGTCCCTTTCTAGATACATCTGGATCTAGTTTTATCGTGTGAAAGAATAGAAATATATGTATGAAACTGAATTGTTCTATGAAAACAGTAACTGCTTCAATTGCTTCTGTGTATTTTGCATGATGCTATGACATTTATTTTACATCACTGCCTTGTAATTTCATTTTAGTTTTCTTTTATAACATTTATTTGCTTTCCACAGGTTATTATCCTTAACTGAAGCAATGCTTTGGAAAGTATTACTCCTTGTTCCTTCCCCTAGGAAACATTTTACTATGCACATTTCAGCATTTTTATATCATTTTACATCATTCATCTTGACATTGTGTTGACTGTACAAGTTCCCTCATTCATTCTGTTAGCTATGGAAGTCAGGGCCCTTTTAAATCTCTCTGCAGTTGTCATTAGGATTTTCTAAACAACTCATGCCAGACAAGTATATAAATACATCTTGCCAATAATGTATACATTTTAACACTCTCATTTTTCGTCTATTGCTCTCAGAATTCATGGTTTACTTTCAGCTTTTCCACAATCACAGATCTCACATTATTTCTTCTCCTTTTGACAACCGATAATGTTGTAGTGCTGTAGCTTATGTAATGAATGAATTGCTTATGTAATAATAATAGCTTATGTAATGAATGCAAATTGAGCTACTCCATCACTCCCTCCACTAAATCTCTTCCTTCTATGGGTTTCTGTATTGAATTTGTTTGTATTAGCAATACACTACCCAGTAAGCTTTGCCTGTTTGGCATTCGCTGGGGGGTACTCTGTACTACGTGAACTACGCAATTCAAGAACATGCTGTGTGTAAAGGAGTGTATTAACCTATTCATAAACATGCTACAGGATTGCTGTTCTTACTCTGTTTCAGGTGCTGCCTATGCAGTTTGGAACCAAAAAGGCTCTTACTTGGTCTTTACAGTCTACCACTTGTGTGAAAATATTTCTGGTCCTTAATCTTCAGAAATTAATATGCCACAGAGAAATCCCAGTGTTGAGCTTTCTAAGCAGTATAGTCCTTTCGTATGTCACTACCTGCCACAGACACAAATGCACAAGTCCTCTGGAATGCCTATTGCTATCAGTAATTTATGTCATTACATAAATATAAAAAAAGTTTAATGCAATTAAATAGGTTTGTAACTATTGTCTTTAATGCCAGGCATGTCATATTCTCTTGCTGTTTGAATCTTTTAATAGTTTTTGAATTTGCCAACACTCCATCCTTCTACATGTTACTGCATTTCTTCTCTCAGCTTTTTTCACTGAATGTTGATGATTACAACTTTGGCATCCAGTTCCTCAACTCTTTTACCCATCATTAGCAAAGGGACTGCCCATAGTCCAACTGTCTTGATTCTCTGTATCCAGTCCCACACAAAACCCACCTCTTAGTCTGTCCCATGCCAAGGCAATTGAAGGTCAACAAAAGATTTTATTCCCTAATATGTGATAAATTAGGCTTAACAAGTAATAAACATTATCAGAAAACAAAAAGTGCCACTTGAATGACCAGGAAGCAGAGAAATTAAGACTTACGTGGTAGAAAATAATTTGCTGGGGAAGGAGTATTCCAAAATTAGAGAATGTAAAAGGCCCTAATTATAAGTTCTTTGCTTTCATGGTATAGTCTTCTGGTGTTTCAGATCACCTCAGTGTGTTAATTTTTTCTTTTCTTTTTTTTTTTTCCCTTTTTCTAGCTTTATAGCTCAATATACTGTACTTATTTCTACAAGTTGTTATGTTATACAGCTTCCCTCACATTGGGGGTGTTGTTATATCTTTGCCTATTTCCTGTGTAAGCAGAACTGCCACATATCTTCTGCTAACACATGGATTTTGAATGGAGCTCCTACAAAGCACTTCTTGCAGGTTTCCCATGTGTATGCTCCCATCTCTCTGGTTGCATGGTAAAGAAAGCAGCAAATCGAAGGATTTTAAGGGATTTTACTCCAAGGGGAAAAGTAATTGTATTACTTCTAATGTTAAAAAAAAAAAAAAAAAAAGGCCAACAGGCTGTGTATTTGAAAAAAGAGTCACTGGAAAGGAAGAGCTGACAAATGATTGGATCCCCATAGTGGCCTACTTCTGACACCACCTAAAATCCACATACACAAATGGAGGATACAGGTGGTCCAACTCCAAATATGAACCACTCCATGTCCTGTCATATCTCCAGATGCTGTCAGAAGAGCTGGGGGCACACTGGCATAGGGAGCCCAGGGTGGCACCTCAACAGCAGCAGCTGCACAATGGTTCCAGCACGATGGGGGAGTTTAAGGTATAGAATGAGACTGAAATTCTGGGCCTGTTTTGTCACTTTATTTAGGTAAGGATGGCATCCTGTAAGCCTGACTCATATTCTACTGAAACTCTGAACTGAGTATAAAGGTCTGTGCCCTGCCCACCCTGGCTCCATTGTTTGCCAGTTCCAGCATGGGGAAGGTTTAAACCAGGAGACAAATGGGGCCATGCTCCCCTTTCTTTAGCACAGTTCAAAGTATTGTGTAACTTCTCATACCAACTCTGGGTAGCGTACAAAGGCAGCCGGAAAACATAATTGAATGGCTGCACTTCAAAAATCACATGATTTTTGGATTATTTTGTTCTTCCATGCAGTTTAGTGCCAGAGGGGAACATATGGCTCAAAGTGATTTTTTCCCACTTTACAATTCACCAAAATATTCTTTACCATATGTGAGGCATTATTTCATGCTATGGCATCTATAATCACTCCCATTCTTTTCTATCACAGTATGTCTTTCTGCTCCTAAGGCACTGTCATTCTGATGGTCTTTTCAGACCTTGGCTAAAATTTTCCAAGAATACTCCTAAAAGATTTTGAGGTGCTTTTTTATTATTATTTATATGGGAAATTTAAATGAAATATTTAGTTTTGACCTTGATTCTGTAAGTGCTTAAGGTTTTCTTGACAGGCAAGTCACAGACCACTTGATTAGTTATCAAAGAAGCTTGCTTGCTCTCATAGTCAAGAATTTGAGTTTTTAATCTCCAGTGTATGACGGAAGCATCAAAGGCTTTGTGGGCAACCACATTCAGCAACAAATCATACAGCTGTTATATATTTAATTCCTTTTCAGTGAGTAATATTTTTCTGTATTTTATCTGCCCATTGTCTCCAATAGATGTAGATGTTAAACCCATTGAAGCTGATGTTGGAGGTAAATAACTGATGAAAAAAATTGTTTGGTACAATACAAGAAAAATTTCATAAAGGATTAATTGCTATCAGCTGTTATTCATGTTCTCTGTAATTTCTAAGGCAGAAAGTTTTCTATGGCATCAGCTTTTCTCTTTTATCAGCTTTTATTTTTCACTTTGCTAAAATCTTCTAGCTTTTTCTCTAAAACCCCACTAAATACGTCACTTAGCATAAAGCAATGTCCACTAGAGTAGCTAAAAAATAAAACTATGTTGTCAAGAAAAATCAATGGTGTGGCCTTGTGAACAGCACTTGCCAACATATCTCTGAAGAGTATTAGCAAGTATTATCCAGAGAAGGGAAAAAGAATGATCAGGAACATGGAAGAGATCTGATATAAAGAAAAAGCAAGGATGTGCACTGCAGGCAAGGGCAAGCAACTCGAGTCATGATAATATTTAGAACACCATGTGATGCAGAGAAAAAGGATTAAGGTTCCTTAGTCTGCAGACCCAGGTAATGCTCATGAAAAATAAAATAAGGCAATTAAAAACTGGGAGAAGATTTCCTCTTCACCCCTAGAATGGCCAGTTAGACTCTGAAATCCACTGTGCCTGAGAACAGCCGACACCAGTGCCCAGAAAAATCCGGCAGCCCCCGGCAGCCTCCGGCACTGCTCCGGGGTGAGACCCTGCGAGGCCTGGATCCAGCTGTGTGCTGCCATCCCGGCCCTCCACCTGGCACTGCCTGGCTGCCAGAAGGGCCAAGCGCGAGCTGAAGCATCCCCTCAGCCATCGTTGTCCCCTGCAAAGTGGGGCAAACAGCTACCCTTTGTATCACCCCAGAAATCCCTCCGGTAAACAGAATGACACAATTAAACAGGATTTTTGCTTCTTCTGCAGAAGAACAAGTGTGGACCACCAGATGCTGGGCCCCCTGCCTAAGCTAAAGCTGCTATTTCTAGGTAATGCTTCATCCTCTCTCAAGCAATACAGGACAAAATGCTTTGATGAGGTGGTAGTGTTCTCTTCATCCACATAAATGTACTACAGGAGTTTCATAAAGGCAAGCAATAAAAGGAAACTTGTAGAAATAGTTTTGTATATACATATTTCGATATAAAGTTTTCCTTTTAATTATTTCTGAGAATATTTCACAACTAAATGCTTCAATGAAACTTGGATAAATTAACTTAATTTTTAAGTCTAATAGCTAATCTTATTAATAGGAAAAGTACAGTGAATCATGCTAACACTAAACTAATGTAACTATTTAGTTTAGTATGTTTTTCAATGTTTTAAAGACATATAATTTACATTACAGATATATTTTTCCATGAAAAAATCAACAATCAAGATTGGCAGCCTAGGAAACAATTAAAACAATTAAAAATATACTTGTATGAAAATTATTTATAAAAAAGCAATAAACAAAAAATGTTTACTTTTCTTTCTTAGAAATTACTTCAGCCTGATAGTTTAGAGGCAACCATTCATATCAAATCAGTTTTAGAAATGGAACTTGCAACCTGAAGCAAAGTTAGAAGTCATTCCACTAGGAGAAAGAGCATCACCAGATGAAAGAGCTGGAAACCAATGCCTTAGGCTAATATCAATGGTCAATTTGGGGATTAATTAATAAAAATAGTGGGCACTGTTCCTTTTAAAAATTAAATAATTGGGGTCTAAATTTACTACTGCCCATTAAAATATAAAAATTAATTAAAGCAGTGCAATTTACTAATGAAGTTTAAAAGAAGGTTAGATCTATTTTCTTTTTAAATCAAGGAAAAGGCATACAAGTTATATATAAAAAATAAATGAAAACACTGAAAATTCAATTATTCAAAAACTTTTAAATCTTCCAGAATGGAGGGTGTGCGTGTAACACATGTTCATGCATCATAAAGTGAGAGCTAATAATACAACTGCAGAAAACAAATAATGCCTACTTGATACTTCATTTTCTCCAAACTGTTCATCCCCTGGCTTTGATCTTCTCTGCTATAGTATCCTTTTTAAAGACAGAACTATACATTTTTGCACTGTCTGTGGGGTAACATACCCAGATTCTGGGATTTGCAGACAACACCAAAGATCTGATGTCAGACACACTGAAATGAAGAACAACAATTGGTGACCACCTGTGAAAAGGAATGAAGTAAATTGGCTATTGCCACTCAAGAATATGACAGAGTAAAGGATAAGGACATCTCTCTTGAACTTCTTTATCAGTGTGATCATTTTTACTTCTGTGAGCTTTCAATTGCTACTTTTCAACTTCAGCAACAAATGAGGCAATGGCTGTAAAAATACCTGTCTTCTTCGGTACCCAGACTGGTTCAAAGCCAGACTAATTCCATGCTCTCCAATGGATGAGCAAGGCATATTGTAGGAAAAGAAACAGAATGGATAATGGACTGTACAAGTGATATAAAATAGGAGACTTCTGTCTCTAGATTGTGTGATGTTACAACCTTCAGTGTTGCTTTAACACAGTTTTTAAATGTTCTAAAATAAATAATTGGAATGCTATATTCAGAATAATTGAAGGTGGAGTCTATAATTTCCCATTTGAAATTTCAGGAACTTCAACATATTCCAATTTCAACAAAACTGATTTTTCTAATAAAAACACGATTTTTCTGATTAAACTAGTTCTATGCTTTTTTTTTCCTGCCAGCTCTAAATGCCAGTTGTTTTGGCCTAAGCAGGAAGAATTTAAAGGGATCTAATTCCCAATGAATAAGCTTTGTTTCTGCTGAAACTGGCAGGAATTTTGTGCTTTATTTCAGTGAATAAACCCAGTGAAGACTGAACACTTCTGAAAATCCTATTGTAATTTGACATCTTTTTCTTTATTTAAATTGTGCAGGTGTTAGTCATTATTTACCAATGTTCACCACATAGAAACAAACGAATAAAATATGTATTTTCTATTTCTGTACATCTGAGATGAAGCAGCATCTAGAACCTTTGGAATGACAATTATCACCTCAGGCCATATTTATGTCCAGGACTGTTATTATTTATGTCTTTTTCTCCGTATTTTTATATTATTCATAACTGATGATCAAAGGGCATCAGACACTGACTTCCATATCCTTCTCTGGATATATCATCATTCAAACCATCCACTCACTAATTCATTCCAAGTCTGTCATCAGGGGGATGCTGTCAATTGCAATGAATGTCAGAGCAGACCACAAATGCCCTATATATGCATTTCTATGAAAGTTAGTGGAACTTGAAGCCACATTCACAACTCAGTTCTGTTTTCATGTATGTTTTCCATTTCATTAAACAAAGAACCACAAAACATTTGCTTTCCAGAGTATTCCAATCCTCTCTCTTGGCTATTCTTCCCTGAAATATGTCATACGAGTTAGGAGAAAGGGACATTTAAATAATGGATCAAGAAGAAATATAGCAAGCTTTTACCTAGATCTCCATATTGAATGCAAGCAGGCAGTATGAACACAAGTTTGGCAAACCTTATCCTCAATGAATCTCATTGTGCTACAATACTCTGACAGAGAGAAACTGTGGAGAACAGACACTGCAGTAAAACAGGCCAGTTTCAGGACTAACACGGGACTTACCTAAGCCTTGGTAGCTGTTGTTGGAGGAGAGAAGAAGCACACATTGTTTAAACACATACAGAGGTGTCTGTGGGCTAGTCAGGATAGTCTGTCGGTACATATACATACCCACTGAACAGTCTTTCAGTCACAACATACCAACTAATTTTTGCAGAAAATAAGCTGATTGCTGCTGTATTTTTGGCTCAGGAGTGTTTAAACTGTACCATAGCAGTTTTGGAAATTATTTTCCAGGGTTATTAAATGGCAATTAAATTATGTTCCTTTGCTGGATCTTAAGAAAGCCCCTGTAAGTGATAAATAACAATGTAAATCATTGTGTTAGAATATAAAACATTCTTACCCATATTGAGGTCCCATTTTGATCTCTTTCTGAAAGCTTTATGTTTTAGAGACTATTTTCCCCCATTGTATTGCTTTTTTGTCGCAAAATTTAAATTTCTTGTATGTTTTGAAACGAAGAAGATTTAATCATATTTAATTCTTAAAAGAAAACTATCTTTTCTGATTTTTAAAAGAAAATCCATCAGTAGTAAATTTCCAAAATAATTAATAGCTGTTTTCTAACACATATCTCAAACCTCCATGTACTATAACTTTACTTGTAATGGAGGTGCGTTTTTTTAAAATCTGTTGAAAGCGAATCTCTCAGATCAGACGTTTACCAGACCTTTCAGGGATAATGTCCCCAACACGCTGCTGGAGCCGGGGAGGGACCGGGGGAGCCGCGGCCGGTCCCAGCGGCGGCCGGCAGGGGGCGCCCTCGCACCGGCAGTGTGCGGGGGCCCCGCCCGGCCACGCGCTCCCGGCGGGCGGGAAGCGGGAGGTCGGGGAAGCACAGCGGAGTATGCGAGATAAAACAAAATATTTACACAAAATAAATTATACCATATAATGGTTTGGGCTGGGAAGGACCTTAAATGATCATCTAGTTCCCACCCACCTTTGACTAGGCAGGGTTGCTCAAAGCCCCATCCAGCCTGGTCTCAAACACTCCTACGGATGGGGCATCCACAACTCCAAGCAACCTGTTCCAATGCCTCATCACCCTCACAGTGAAGGATTCTTTCCTCATATTTAAGCTAAAGCTGCCCACTTTCAGTTTAAAGCCATTACCCCTTGTCATATCACTACGGGCCCTTGTAGAAATTCCCTCTCCAGCTCTCTTCTAGGCTCCTTTTAGGTACTGGAAGGCTGTTCTAAGGTGTCCCTGTAGCCTGGCTGGACAACTCCAACCATCTCAGCCTGTGTTCACAGGACAGGTACTCCAGCCTTCTGATCATCTTTGTGGCCCTGTTCTGGACTCACTCCAACAGGTCCACTTTCTTTCTATGTTGGGGACCTCAGAACTAGATGCAGTGCTCCAGGTGGGGTCTTACAAGAGCAGAGAAGAGGAGACTCACCCCCCTGACCTGCTGGCCACACTACTAAATAACTAAAAAATAGTAAATAAGCATCCCTATCACAAGCACCTAGAGGTGGAGCATTTCTGTTTGAGTACATACACTGACTCCAGCTTTTGGAGCCTAAGATTTTCCAGCTGGGTGAGTTACTTCCTGGAGATTTAGAACTCTCTCAGCTTACTTTTGCCCACAAATGCATTCCTCAGGTAAACTTATACAAGATACTACCCATGTTCCAGCTTCCCACCCATGAAGTGCAGTGAAGCTAGGAGTAAAAATGTTGGAAAGCATTGGAAGGTGCACAAGTGCCTTACATGTATTTGTGTATGGAACATATGGAGATGTTGTTTTAACATTGTGCTTCATAATCACCAGATATTTATGAAGGTACATATACACACACACACATATATAGATATAAATGCATACACACAACAAGTCACTATGTGTGGTTTTCTCTGATACACATTTGTGCTCTTCTGGGACAGGAACAGCAATCAGGATTACTGAAGTGATCCACTGACAGCAGCAGAACATTCCTCAGAAGGAGATGCAGGAATCTCACAGTACAGCACATCAGTGGGATGGCAAGGTTATTTCATATGTTGAACCACAAACCTTTACCAGTTTACCTTTGCTGTTCAAACATGAAAAAGGAAAATAACACAGTTCAGTACCTCTTGCCTGTCTGTAAGCTGCCATGATGAATGCCAATCGATGAGATCTGTCTGGAAAAGGAAGATCAACTTCATGTTGTTTTCCATGACATGATGAATTCCATTCCTGGCAGTTAATGCAGAGGTAACTTGGCAGTCACACTTACAGGATGAGATGGAGCAACCAGGAACATCCAAAGCAGTAATGACAGGGAGAAAATACCCTCAAGTTCCTGACAGAACATTACAGACAGAAACTTGGGGGTTTTACTCAAGCTATATCTATCCTGACAGGTTTGGCCTTTTGTTTTGTTTTTTTTTTTTTAATCAATCAATCAAACAAACAAACTTTTCTGTTTCTTTTGGAAGAACCCAGAAAATTTAGAAACAATACTTTTATTCCTGTAAAAGGCATGATTTTGTTTAAATAACTTTCTGAAGAGAAAATTCTTCCAGCTTTACTAAGTTTCTACATTGAGTCAGTTCCAGTTCCTGTATAAACGGCAACATTTCAGTGTTTTTCAGTCTACACTGTTCTCGAGATATTCAGACAAAAGCCAGGTGAAAGCCTTTTCTCCCCTTAGTCACATTGGCCGCGCCGTTCCCCAGAGCTGGGCAGCGCTGTCCCCGTGGCACTGTCCGGCTGACAGCTCGCTCTGGGCCCTCACATGCCACTGCGGGGGGCGCCTCGCCCGGTTTCGCGGGACCCCGGTGGGAGGCCCTACCCCTCTGCACCCACCTGTCGTTTCGGTGCTGCTGCCCAAGCCCCGACTCAAACCCCACGAGTGCCAGGTGACGGCTGCGCACAAACTTCGTTTCTTCACGCACACACGAGCGTCTCCAGCGACGCATTCGTGGCCGCGGTGGTGCCACCTTGATAGCCGGGGTTCCCGTGCGGGGAGGGCGAACTCGGGGAGAGGGGCGGGGCACGGCGACCCTGCCCTGTCACAGGTCTCCTGTGAGAGAGGGGGTGTGGGGCACGCACCCTGTCCCGGCACTCGGCTCTGCCCTTGCGGGAGTGGGCGGCGAGCCGCAGCCCGCTGTGTGGAGCGCTGACCGCCCCGCTGTCCGNCTCTGCGGCGCCCTCAGCCTCTGCAGCCTGCGGGCCGCGCCGCGGCAGCCCGACACCCTCTACATGTGGATCGACGCCCAGCAAGCGCGAGTCCTCATCGGTAAGTGCGGCCGCTTCTCCCGAGCGGCGGGCGGGAGCCCGGAGCGGAGACCAGCCCGGCGGGGCTGCCGCCCATCGCGCCCCTTTTGCCTTCCGCAGGCTTCGAGGAGGATATTCTGATCGTGTCCGAGGGGAAGATGGCCCCGTTCACCCACGATTTCAGGAAAGCCCAGCAGAGGATGCCCGCCATCCCCGTCGGCATCCACGCCATGAACTTCACCTGGCAGGCAACCGGACGGGTAGGTGGCGGGATGGGCCCGGGGAAGGGGCGGCGGTGGCTCTGTAAACTCGGGCAGGTGGTTCGGCCTTTGAATAGTTGAGGAAACCCTCTCTGGGGCGGCTCCCGGTACGTTACGGCTGTCGTGCCCCTCGCCCCTCGCCCCTCGCGTGGGCAGTGCCTCCAACCCCGCGGGGGAGCAGCGAGAAACGCGGCCGGAAGGCTGGGAAAACGCGTTGGAAATGGGGTTGTAAGGTGCATTGGAGAGCGGAGTGTCTCGGGCGCTGGAGAACCCGCAGACTGGTAGGACGTGAACCGGAGTTCGCCAGGAAGAGCCCAGTCGCCTGTACTTGTCATAAAATTTTATACCGGACACCAATTTCATGGGTACTGTTTTCTTTCGGCTTTAGCTTATGGATATACACTCCAGGTTATTCCTTGATCAGTATGTACTAAGTGTGCAGGCTTAGTTTGTAGTTCTGGTGAATAATAATTCTCTTCTGTAGAATTAATTTTGTCAGGTTAAATTGCAAAACCACATAAATCTGCACTGTATTGAATCCCTTTGGATTCTTTTGTTGAAAAAGTAAGAATCTATAACATATTTTCATGAAGAAACAGATGTATGATTTGACACACTGACAACATATGCTGAATTTGCATAAAGCTGAACTTGGTAGCATATATTATCATGGATACACAAAAAAATCAAGGTGTCATAAAACCCCTAGATAAAATTAATTAATTTTTGCAATGCCGAACATTGATTTTATACAATAAAGAGCTTGGTGGAGATGAAACAATATTTACATTTAAATAATCAGTGAAAATTAGTTGTATAATTCAGCTAATTGCAGCTTCACAAATTCGGTTGTGGTTTTGGTTGTTTGAAAATACTCTTTCTATCTACGGGACTTGTTTGGCTTTGAGGTATTATCTGAGACCCTTGCAATTTTTACTGTCCTCACAAAGCCTTTGAGTTTAGGAAATGCTTTACCCCCTCTTTTTGAGAGGGAGGGGAAAATGGAGAGACAAAACTTACTCACAAAGGCTAAGTGGTTTGCTCAAGGTCTTTGGCATTCCTGTCCAGCTTTACAGAGGAAACAACTTTGTTCACCAAGGGTTGGCATTTAGATACCTAGAAATAATTGGTGTCTTTTGGGACTGCATTTCGTGTTCTGTTTCTCTGCCAGCTTCAGTTGCTGTTCATGATAAAACTAGCTCTTTTTGGAAAGGACAATTGAGATGTGAGACTGAACCCTGTTCTTCTTCTCTTGTATTTCTTTCTTGTGCTCTCCTATCTCTCCTTTGCTGCCTGCAGGTAGGTCATGAGGAAAAGATGGTTCTAGCCCTGATTTCAGTGAGAAGAGTCACAGGCTTAAAGAGAGTATAGGCAAGTGTTCTGCTTTAACGCAACTTGCAGAACAAAATGCCTTTTGAGCAGCAGCAAAGCTGTTTAACCCATTAGACCTCCTCCTATTTTATGAATTACTGACAGAGTAAATAGAGCATAATTAGTAAGTGAAATACCTAAATGGTTAAAGTAACATCATGTTTCTCCAGAATTTCCAATACTTTATGAGGGGAAGAAATTAGTATATTTTTACTTTTTTTGCCAGTGTTCTATTTTGGTTTTGAGTATACATGTTCTTAGAAGTTTCCATTGACACATCCAGGAAAGTGCTAAACACTTGCTGCCTTTATTACCTATACTATTTTCTGGGAATTTCTTAAGTCAGGGAAGGGAAAATAGGGAGTGAAAGGGAGGGGAGAAGAGGAGAGGGCCCGAAGAGAAGGGAAAAGGGGAAAAGGGGCAAGAAGGAAGAAGAAAAAGAAATGGAAACTAGTACTTTTTGAAAGAAAGTACTTCCTTCTTTTTGAAAGAAGGAAGGCTAGCCTGCTTTCTGTAAAACAGCTGTTAACTAACATACAATTGCCTCCTGTTTCGTAAAACTGAAATATTTCTTGTGTAAGTCTTGTGCCTTATAGACCTCTTAACCTTGAATCTCACTTGAGATTTGAAGATGTTTCTCTGGGGCTCCAGGGTTTTGGGGGCTTTTGGTAGTATATGCCACAGCCTTTAGGAATATGGGTAGGCTTCTCTTGAGTAGATACAGGAGATCCTGTCTGTGGGATTACATGGTTCCTAGCCCTGATATCAGCAAGATGGGGGAGAGTGAGAGAGCAGCTAGGTGGTTGTCTGGCAGCCCCACAATATCAACCCACCACACCTGGGATCTCCAACAGGGCACCTTGCATCCCTGTTTACACGTATGGAAAGTGGGTATAAATATCCTGTAGGTAGTTTCCATCTGCCTGCTCCTAGGATAGATAATGGTCCAAGTTCTAGGTGAGTAAAAAATCCAACCCAGGGAATGGCGATGGTTCGGTCCTGCACTGCTGAATATTCTAATTAAAAAATGTCTGTTGAAAGGCACATTTTAAGGACTATATTATACCTGTATTCTGTGTAAACTGAAGTGGTAAGAACCCATTACATTCAGATGTGATGTTTCTGATACAGTGGCCTTTGTGTTCTGGATACATTTTACCTGAAACAGATTTTGTATGATAAACAATTAAAACCATATTCACTAGAAAACATTGATCAAAGGAAAGCCTTAGTTCCTTTTAGTTCATAGTCCATTATTTCTAATTGTTAGGAAGTACAAGGGGAACCTCAAAATTTAGGGATCTGAAGATGATGAATACCTAATTTTTTTCTGGTGAAGTCAGGATGAGCCAGGAGTTACAAGAAGGTTAAAGTACTGCAAAATGGGATTGTTATGTTTTCATGCAGTTTATGCTTTTACCTATGAATTATGTACTGTTAAAAGATGATTACAGATATTACAGATATTACATTCTCTTTGTTAAAAAAAGTAGTCTGATAAAACTGACAGTTATAAAGAATGCTCCTTGATTTGAAAAGTTGAAAAAGCAAAAATCAGTTTTAATATATATAGTTAAAAAAGGCATCTGTGTAACCACTAGAGCTCACTGGTGTGCTTCTTCCACTGGTTATTCTGTATGTCTTTTGCAAAAAAATAAACAAACCAAAAACTTTTGGGAGTCTTGTCCTCCGGGGACGATTGAGCTTATAACCTTCCCAGTGAGACCTTGTCATGCTGTCTAATGCTGTCCACCAGGGGAAAGTACCAAAGATTGCAATGACAACATCATCTCTGCAGCATTTAGGAACTTACGGCAGGTATTTAAGCTCATTACAGATAAGACTCAGTACGTATGCTTAACTTTCAGTGGGACTTCTGACAGCAATAAAATTAAGTTCATGTGCGAGTGAGTATTAGTGGGAAAGAACCATATTAAAAAAAAAAAGTTGATTAGTGCACTCGCAGCAGAGCAGCAGCCAGGCTGATTTAATAGATGAGAAGTGAAAAAAGAAACCAAAAAACAAGTTGGAATTTTTGTTCTGTAGCAGTTACTGGTCTGATCCACAGAAAACATCTGGGCCACTACCTGCCCAGACTGCTTTCTTCCTTTCAGATACGGGAGAAGTATTTGGAGTTGAATCATTGTAGCAGCTCACTTTGTGCTCCCTGCTGTTATGAGTAGCCCACAGCTCCTCTCCTGTTGCACAGTTGAAAGCAGGCTCTTTACATGACATCTGAAATAACTCTCAAAGAGTAACTGAGTAAAGCAAAACGATGTCCACCTCTTAGAAAGAGGGGGTGTATGTCATCAGTGCATTTTCTAGCATTGTTTCTATATTGTGTAGTGAAAGTTAGGAATGCTATGTAATTAACAGCTCCTAACAGTTCTGACCTCTGCAATGTGACCATCAACCCTGAATAGCTCATTTGAGTTCTCTGGAATTGCCTTATATTGCTGAGATGTGGCCTGACCGCAAAGGTAAAATGGAATATCTAGCTGTGCCAGGAGAATATTTGTTTCCTTGCCCAGAGAAAAGCTAACAGACCACCAATTTTAAGGCATGAGTGGTGCAATAGGGTGCTCCATTCAAACATGGCTATTTCTCTGATAAACTGAAACAAAAAAATACTGAATTTCAAAACATGTAATTCTTCAAAGGAAACTTTTCTTCAAAGGAACTGCTGAACTTTTCGTAAATATCTTTTCATACCCAGTGATTACAGTGATGCTTTTCAGTTTAAAAAATGTCTCATATGCAAAATTTAGGTGTTTTTTTTTCCAGTCAAAGTATGGCTGTTCTAGAAGTTTGGTCAAGGTAATTGCATAAACTTGCACACATGGGATTTACAGTAGTACCTTCACTGTGGTTTCCTGTCACCAAACGGGGGAAATACTTTATTTTCTGAGCTCTGTACCAAAATTTCCATGTGGAATGTGAAGATTTACGTACTGCGAGCATGATTTTTAGACAGGGGGTTCTCATACCAAGAGCACAACTCCAAACCTTTAATATTTAGATTCTGCTCAGCTGTGGTATTTTGCATCTCTGTGTTGTAGACATGCCACCAGGGATCAAAGTAATACTGTGGAGATCCCACTTTCTTAGTAAAGCAGGCATGTGCCAGCCATCTGTTCTATCTGCTGATAGAAAACAGCAGTAAAGTTTCTCAAAGTTTTGCCAAGAAGAAAAGGAGGGGATTTATTGCTCAGCAGAGATGAGTTACAAGGCACCTTATAGTGTAAGCTACATCTGGCTTCCAAAGTAACTTACATGGTATATGTGTAAATTGCACAATTTTTCTTTTTACACAGCAGTGTAAAGCTGTGTTAAGAAAACAATTCTTCAAGATTTTCATTGTTTATCCTTTCTTGCCTTGTTTTAGCATCACTATAAATATTCTTATACGGTCTTAACGAAAAAAGCTAGAGTAATAAAATATTTTCACTACTTTTACAGCGGTGTCTGCAGTGTGTAGCATAACTGTTGAAAAATGTTGGAACTAACAAGGACATCCCAAGCTTCAAGACTGTATTTTGTGAAAACGTACAGATGTCATTCCCTGTGTTACTGACAGTTTTTCTGAAATACAAAATCCAGGCTGTGTTGCTTTCTTCTTCTTTGTAGAAGCAAAAATGGTTTTTGTCAATATCACCTCTTTTTTTTACAGACAGTTTCATAGGTATGTTCTTAGCAGTCTAAAGTTAATGCCATTACAAGTAATGCCATGGAGTAAAAAAAGAAAAAAACCAACAAAATGAGAAATACCTAGAAGAATTTTTCATGTATTTAACATCATCTCTTGGTATCATGTTTTCCAAAGAGGTTTTTTTGGGTAGCTGCAAGTATAATTGACTTGCTTCTAGCCAAGTGAATTATGTACATACAAAACAAATGTAAGAAACCATACTCTTCCTAGGGCTATATCATATTCACAGATATGTGAGGAATATGGTGTGACCCAGAGCTTTCAAAACTGATATGTAGTAGATATTTGCATCACGCTGAACAGAATTTTAAGAAATGTATATCTTAGGTCAGAACAATGAGTTCCTGATTAGTATTTTTAAAGAAAACGCGTCTCAAAACATCTTTTGTTTTGCCACCCTATGGCCTTATGCTTGGCTTGCCAGAGTTTGTTCTTTTCTTTTCCTTTTTGTATACAAATTCCACCTTTTGAAAGATGCAATTTAAATTGTGTTGGTCTTTTTTAGTCTGCTGTTCTACCATGTGGATTTTTGTTTTTCTGGGAGGTTGTTGTTTTCTCATTAGAATTTTAACTGCTTGTTCATGGACAAGCTCTTCACTACCTCGAACTGCAGCCCAGGCATGGTGGAAATATAATACCTCCCTGTACAGACTGCCAGGGTTCTGCCTGATGCAGCCCAGGAAGCTGTTGGCCTTCTTGGCCACAAGGGCTCATTGCTGCCTCCTGGTCAACTTGGTGTCCACCAGGATCTCCAGGCACTTTCTACCACTTTACAGACACTTCACAGCTGGTTCGCTCCCAGCATATACTGCTGCCTGGGGTTGTTCCTCCCCAGGTGCAGAGCTTTGCACTTTCCCTTGCTCAACTCTCTGAGGTTCCTCTCTTCCCATTCCTCCATCCTGTAGAGGTCCCTCTGGATGGCAATATGACCTTCTGGGGTATCATTACTCCTCCCAGTCTTGTCTACAACGTTGAGGGTGCATTCTGTCACCATGTTAACAAGATGTTAAGCAGTATGAGACCTAGTACCCTGAGGTACAACACTAGCAATTGGTCTCCAACTGGAACAGTCCACCTTGCTTATGTAAATGCCACTTCCTGGCTTCTTGTGTAGGAATGTGAGAGACAGTGCTGAATGCCTTACTGATGTCCAGGTACACAAAACCCACTGGTCTCCTCTGATCCCTAAGCCAGCGATTAACTCAAAATGGGCCAGGCAGGAACACAAAACTGAGACTGGCTTGTACAATTACAGTGAAGCAAAAAACTGAAACCTCCCTCAAAAGAAAGTAATATAAATAAATCAGACATACTGTTATACAGAGGCACTAGAAGACTTTACCCAACTGTGATACCTGAAATCCACCATAGTATGTGGATTCATAGTCTGCTCATAGAACACCTTAGCAATGGCTTGCAAAGATTTGGGGTGGATTTTTTTTTCAGCTGAACAGCAAGATAACCCCAGAATTTTTTGTATCTGGAAGGAAAGTTTGCTTCGTTTTGCAACCAACTGATGGAGTCTATTTTGTTTGACCATACAAGGAAAAGTGGGCAATTACCTTTGAACTGCTTTACCACTTGCTGCCATCACTGCCAAATACTTCAGTAAATATCTTGAAGACCAAACACTGCTTTCAGAGCTGGTCCCACAAATTCTCTGAAGTTGCCCCTTTGCCTGGATAAACAGCTAGCTAAACCCAACTGATCCTAAAGGAAATAAATATGACTGACATCTAACCTGGCAATCTCCCAGCCTCAGGTTTTGGCTCATCACCAGGGAAAACAAACTCCCCAAACAGCAGCCCACTAATAAGATCTATCACCAGCTCCGAAGCACAGAAACCAGTAGCAAGAGCCACAGAGTCGGCCTGTGCAATGATGGTTGGCCAGAGGAGGAGAGGGCAGGCACTTGGACCATCATGACCATCAGAGAATGAGTTCAGAGCCTTCAGTACTGTGATTATGAACCTATTTCTTCTCAGAACGCATGGAAGACGGGGAGAGATCACAATTTGTTGATGAAGAGAAGATAGACTCTTCCTGAAATTGCCCTCGACTTGCAAATATGTGAATATTGATATAGCCAGTGGGAATGTGAGATTTAAAAGTGCAAAGGCAAATAATCAAGTTCACTGGAACACCTTCAGGAAGGAGTACAAGTACCGACTTCAACCTGTTCCTTTTAAACCACAGTAAACACTGCTTTCATTTTTTCAAGTTGAGCCTTAGCCAGTTCTCTTTCTTGAAGAGTTTCTGGGAAGTAAATTGAAATGGAGTCCATTTGAGTAACCAGGTTGAAACAAATTTGTTTTCTCCTTGTGAAGCCACAGATATATAAAGTTGCTGCAAGCAGCTATGTGCCTACAGTATTCCTTGCAGACACTGTCAGGGAGAATAAGCATTTTGCGTAGCAGAGCATGCCTTCATCTGTCAGGGTGGAAGGAAAGGCAAAATACAGTTACCTGTGTCTGTAATCTCAAGCAACAAATGACATGCATAGCCATATTAAGAGCTTGGAAGTAATTTACCAGCAGGGCATGTTGGCAGTTACCTTGGTTGAGTTTGCTTGTTTGTTTGTTTGTACTGGCTTTTTTTTATCTTCTTCCAGTTTTGCACAGGAACATCTATTTAGATTGCACAGACATGATCTGATTTCTCTTTTGGCAAAGGAGTGTAGCTGAAAGTGTGTGACCCAACATATTGCTTCCCTCTGGTCAGAGCTGTATTAGATACAAGGTGGAAAAACTTATACTGTCCCTTACAGGCAGAAATTAGAAGCCTTCATCACATCAAGAACCACATGGATTTCGCATTTTTACTTGACAACAGTAGCATTCCTTTGGTGAGACAAAGTCTGCACCTTATTCTGCCCACTGACAGAGTTCATATGTGAATTGTATCAGTGTGAATATCCTGCTTAATTAATGGACCTTTTTTAGTTGTCCTGCCAAACATTTGCAGTCGAGTAAACGTCAGAATTTTTATAGTGTCATGATGCCACTATTACTTTCATTGTAATTCTATGAATTGAAACCTGACAGTAGAATTAGAAGATTTAAAACATTTTTAAGTATGTAATGTATTTATATAATACCTTTAGTCATCCAAAAGTAAGGTTCTTCTCATCCTGTAAAATACAATCAAGCAGTATAAATTCATTAAATTATTGGGAAATATTTAAAGGTGTGAGGAATCTGAAAGTTTGCTGGCAGCAGGAGTGGTGACCTGGAGGTACAGAGCTCACAATTTCTGCAAATTCTCATAAAACCTCTCGTTTCTCCACCTCTTCCCAAATCCAGCAACCCAAAAGAGACTTCTGTCCCTAGGTTTATATCGGGTTATATATTCTTGTCCCTGTCTGCAAAGACTGAGGTAATTGCAGTGAGGTCTTTCTCCTTCGTGGTTTAGAGCAGGTGATGGAGCATAGCCAGGTTCTTCAGGATTTCTTGCCTTCCCCAGGCCAGAGGTCTCATGAAGAGTGGGAAGCAGAAAGCCAGTTTTGTGTAAAAAACCAGAAAGGAATGGCCATTGCCCTTTTGTGAAAGAGGCATTGTGAGATTCTTCCCTTTCTGATTCCTTTATAATCATTCCTCATTAAAACAGAAGAGAATTCCCAAACTGATCCTCTCTGCCCAGAGGAGAGTTGTGCCGGTCTCCTGCTCAGACTGTCTGGTTATTCAGTCAGGAGAGAGGAAGATGGGGGAAGCAGCTGAACTGCAGGGGCTCCTCTAAGCGTGATGAGACATAGAAAGGAAGGCTGCAGTTTTTCTTACAATCTGAGCAGAATTTCTTGAAGTGATGCTCAATTATGGGAGTTTCCAAATTCTTTTCACATTATTGTTACACCTTGATATCAAATCTGGTATTCTTACCCCCAGCACATTCACAGGACACTTTAAATGCATAAGCATCTACTCTAACAATAGCCAAGCAGCAGAGATTTTCAGGGGAAGCTTGCTTTTCATCTCTGATTATAGACTTCCAGATAAGTCAGATTTTAGTAATGCTATACTCAAATTAATTCCTGTGGTAGAGTCTAAGTTACATTTCTAGCAAGCACAAGTTGAGCTACTGTCCACTCAATGCATAGAGAATATCTGAGAATATTTCTTTGAAAAAGCAAAAGCCTTTGATTAAAATTTGTACAACCTGTGTGTTGGAAATTCAGATATTAGCTAAACATATGTCATGAAAAATGGACTTTTTAACTCAGGTGCATTGTTCACCTGTTTTCTTTCAGGTGTATGTTAATAGCCTACAGATAAATCACAATATTTCTGAAAACAGACTTCTACTACTTCAAAAATCTGCATTTAAAAATATATGTGGATATTTGCATATGGACATCATGGTTTGGGCCATATGGGTTTTTTCCATACATATTTCCCAAAAAAACATTCCTAATGAATCTTGTGGTCAGCAAGTTGTGGCATTCCAGTTTCTGCCACCCCTAATACATATGCATCTGAGCTTATTAAAAAAAATTGAAAGGTTACAGTAACAAAGTATTACAGTAAGGCAGTTGGCCTTCATGTGAAGGCATATTTTCCCTTAACCTCTACATGTCTTGTACTGCACAACTTGCAACTGAGCGGTTTATTGTGAATCTGGATATTGATGTGTCCAGTTGACTGAACGAGCCAGATTCTCAAAGGTTACATAGCATTTATAACAGCCATTCACTCTAAGGAAATATGCAGTACTTCAGAAGCAGTTCTTCTGTTATATAAGATTCACAGTTACAAAAGAAGCTTCTTCGAGTTAATGTTTCATAGATGAAAATTAGTATGGGCTCATGTTCTTAATGAGGTTTTAATGTCCTGTAAAACCAGAGTTAAGTCTGTACATACTGCATGATTCACTGGTATTTCCTGATTTCTGACTGTTTAGCTGGATACCATAAGACTTCTTGGAACTTTTTATTAACAGAAGTGGGTTTTGTATACCTTTTCCTCTGTTTCCTTAAGGAAAAAAAGAAAAAAGATTGGAAACTAGAAAGGATTAGGAAGAAAACCCACTCTGTTCCTCAGAGATTCAAGTTTGAAAATAGTTTGCATGTTGCATAAACTGAATGCCATTGTGTAGACAGTAGCATGTCTCTGCACTTTGCATGGAGGAGACTGGACCTCTTTCCTCACACCCTGGGGAGGTGTGGGAGACAGAGCTGGAGAGAGCTGTTTATGTGGCACTTGTCAGCTGCAGCCTCCTGAGCTGTACCTGCTGCACGGTCCTCCTCTGGTACATCTTAGGAGATCCACAGGAGGGAGCACATATGCTGTGTGCACCACTCTAATGGCAAAGGCTGTTGGAGTGTCGAGCTCACTTGATTCAGGGGCACTCATGTTCCAGTGAGGTTTGCTTGAGCACCTCATGGAGCAAAAGCAGCAGAGCATGGGCATCGCCTTTGCACCGGAACAGTAGCATCTTTAGCTGAGACAAGTCATATCCTGACCAGTGAATTTCCTCACTGGCAGACTGTATGCATGGTTGGTGTGGTCATAAAAGCTTCTTGATGCAGCATTCTTGTCCAGTCTCTTCTTTAAGAGACATTTTTCTAAGATGTGCAGATGTGTAACCTATTCTCGATTCAGCCACCCAGCACACCTATGTGGCACACCACAGTTGGAAAGACAGCACTTGGCATGTCAGACTTTCCTGAGAGGTATGTCATATTCCATTTACAGAGTAAATGGTCGTGTTTCAGAGACATGCTTGTAGTTTGGGGTTGCTGCAAAGAAAATCCTTAACATGAACTCCTGAAAACCTAAAGCTTAAAAAACATGGCAAACCTGAGTCAACTTGAATTATTCCAGGTGTATAACCTTAATGAACAATAGCAAGATATTTCTGAGGATGGGATCATGTGTTAGGATTTTTTCATTTTTGTCAGATAAAAAGCTTTGTGTTCACACAACAGCTCTGGCAGTGCCATTGGAAATGCATGTGCCCTATTGGGATGCAGGTTCTGTTGGCTTCAAAAGTCCATTTGGAGGAACCATCTTCTTGTGATGATTCTCAGCTTAGTTCCTTCCCCTCACAAGGATAATGAAGTTTGACATCTGTCAACAGCATGGGAACATTTTGCTTCCCTTTGCAGTGCCATTTCACAACAGCTTCCATCAGGCTGGTAGCTGACATCGTCCCATTTTCTTTCCCTTCCTGGCCACATATTTCCATTCTCTTTCTTGATGTGGCTGATGTGGCTACTCAGGAGGCTGCTCTTGTTGAAAACTAGCCATGCAGAAAGAAGTGATTAAGTTTTAACTTGATTTGCTGTCTTGGTTAGCTCATCACATGGCTATGTCTGAAGAGGGTAGAAGTGCAACAGCTCAGTGTTGGACAGCCTTGAGCTACCAAAAATGTGGCAAATCAAAACAGATAATTAACTCCCAAGCCCCAAGCGTCTTCTAACTGGCAGAAATTCAAGCAAAACCAAACAAAGTGGGCTCAGCTGACTGGTGAGTCCTGCTGCAAGGGACAGGGAGAATTTGACTCACAGGGTGGTATGCTGAATATGACATTTCTGTGTCTTGTAGTGATCACAGAATCATAGAATATGCCAAGTTGAAAGGGACCTACCAGGGTCATTGAGTCCCACTCCTAGCCCTGCAAAGGACCATCCCAAGAGTCACACCATATGCCAGAGAGTACTGTCCAAATGCTTCTTGAACCAGACTTGGTGCTGTGGCCACTTTCCTGGGGAGCCTGTTCCAGCACCTGACCACCCTCTGGGTGAAGAACCTCCTTATAATATCCAAGCTAAACCTCCCCTGACGCAACTTCAGGCCATTCCCTCGAGTCTTGTCACTGGTCACCACAGAGAAGGGATCAGTGCCTGCCCCTCTTATTTCCCTCATGAGGAAGCTGTAGACTGCAATGAGATCTCCCCTCAGTCTCTTCTTCTCCAGGCTGAACAGAACAAGTGACCTCATACAGCTCCTCATACGGCTTCCCCTCGAGGCTCTTCCCCATCTCTGTTGCCCTCCTTTGAAAACTCTCTAAAAGTTTAATATTTCTTATATAGTGGTGCCCAAAACTGCCACAGTATTCAAGGTGAGGCCGCACCAGTGCAGAGCAGAGCGGGACAATCCCCTCCCTTGACCGTCTGGTGATGCTTTGCCTGATGCCTCCCAGGACACAGTTGGCCCTCCTGGCTGCCAGGGCACTGGTGACTCACATTCAACTTGCCATTGACCAGGACCCCCAGGTCCCTTTGGCACTGCTTTCCAGCATCTCATTCCCCAGTCTGTACATACAGCCCAGGGGCAGAATCCAGCATTTTCTCTTGTTGAACTTCATACGGTTGGTGATTGCCCAGCCCTCTAATTTGTCAGGGTCTCTCTGCAGGGCCTCTCTACCTTTGAAGAAGTCAACAGGTCCTCCCAGTCTTGTATCATCTACCAACTTGCTTAGTATTCCTTCTAATCTTGTGTCCAAGTCATTTATGGAGATGTTAAAGAGCACAGGGCCCAAGATGGAGCCCTGCAGAACCCCACTAGTGACAGGTCCCCAGTCTGATCTCACCCCATTCACTGTTACCCTCTGTGCTCGACCCGTGAGCCAATTGCTCACCCACCACATGATGTGTTTATCCAGCTGTGTGCTGGACATTTTGTCCAGAAGGATCCTGTGAGAAACAATATTGAAAGCTTTACTGAAATCCAGAAAGGTTACATCAACTGGTGATACAGAGAGCAGACCTGACAGCTCAGCAAGGTTTGTAGTATGGGGCAATGTTCTCCTCCATTGTTTTTTTCTTCCTGAAATCATTGTGGACCACACTCATCCCATAATTACTGACTTGATTTGTCAATAAAAGCTGGTTTTGGAATTTGGGGAATGTCCAGCAGTCTATGACTCCAGCAGAAATTAGGGATTATCAACACATCTGGGATATATTGAGTGTCTAAAAGGACAGTTTGGTGTCAGTTTGCAAGAGCAGAGCAGATTTACTGTATCTGTGCATCAAGAAATAAGTTGTATCTCTGATCCCAGTGAAACTCTCGAATCCCAAATAGAGTGGTTATCTTATAGACTTTTGCTATCATTAGACTCTTGCTTTTTGTTAACATCAGAGGTAAATTTGTGCTTGGGGGGGTCCACACATTTATATCTGAGGCTGAACTGTCCCTCTTACATTTTCTCTAATAAAAATGAATTTAGGATCTCTGCAAAACATTCTCCTGGAGAACTTTCAGCTGATGTCCCTCTGTCAGGATTTGTACTTACTCATGGTAGGTCACATTGCCCAGAGTGACCAAACAAACCAAAACAGAAGGGTGCAGCTTTCCTGAAATGAACTTCCTGCCTTTCTGAATCGGACTTATTCCTGCAAATGTGTTCAAAGGGTTCATCTGGAAGCTCAACTTGACCCTGAGTCAAGTCAGCAGAGTCCAGGCCACGTGGAGATGCCTGTGTTGTGAATAGACTCCATCTGCACCCAGGGAGTGAGAGAAAGGTGGTTCAAGACAGCAGGTAAATCAGACTCCGGCTGGGCTGAATTTTCTTTTGCAAGTGCTGATCTCTCTCCTCTGAGTATACAGGAAGTCAAGGATGAACTAGCTTTAAAGCAGATACTTCATTTAAATGACAGGAAATACACTGGACCTTAACTCGAAAGACTGAACCCTATGAGTTAGGAAGCTGTGCTGACCCTGCATATGGAAACAGTCCAAAAGGCAGAAGAGTTGTTTATAGAAAGTGTTCTCATCAGAAACGGGATAAGATTATACGTCCTTGCTTTACTCTGAAGATAAGTCCATCTAGCTTTGAAAAATTCAATATACAGTTACAGAGAACCTAACTATGTGGAGGCCTGTATGGTACATAGAAATATTACGGTACTGTATGTCCACTTAACAGAGTCTTCACTCAGTAGACAAATCAGTGTGATTTCAGGTACAACTGCCAGCACACAAGTTCCTTTTCTGATACACTTACCAAACATTCAATAGCTAACCTAGTTCTTCTTTCATGGTAGTATCTAGAACCTGCTTTGGTCAATAGCAGCCTGTAAAACAAGAACAAAATTACTCTGAATTTTCACAAAAACCCCCCATTTGAAAACAAATGCTGCAGATGTTAAAAGAGATGTTTTAGTCTTTCCTGATGACTGGTCAGGTCAGAGTTGATTTTGTTTTCAGAACTTTTTTACCATAACTTTTAAACACTCATTTCCCTGAAAAACAAGGCTGAAGACCATTATCTGCTGAGCAATAAGTAAATAAACTCTCACTCAGACTTACAGCAAGCTTTCTGTCACATGGGTACATGAAAGTGGAAGCATCCCTCTTTGAGACCCTTGAAGGACTGCAGTCTGACAGAAGCTGCTGTGAGATTTCATAACTTAAGTTCACTGCTTACATTTTGAGGAGAGATATTTATATTTATTATACAGGAGTGCCAGTTAAAGCCAAGAGTCAAACACATGGACTCAATAAAGGCCCAGTTACATGACCTTTGTTGTTTGCCACGCTTTTAACTTGTGTAAGTAATTGATTACACTTTCATGAGATCATAATCAGAAGGTCGTTCTTTGGTAATGGTATGCTAGAGGAGCTTTATCCTCAACTTCAAAGCTGTCCTGTGAGGCTTAAGAACAAAGGGTTGGAAGTTTGAAGCACAGCCAAAATGAGTCTGTGTGCATTATCCGTGTTTACTACCATTCAAGAAGTGGATTAACTTATTCTTCATCTGTAAGCTTTCCCTCGTCACGTCAGATGGGCTACCATCTCTAAGGTTTACATTTGTGCTTTTAAAACTGTTCTGCTTAATTAAATGTAGTGTCTGTTCAGATCTCCATCATAACTAATCTAAATGCTTGTTAGCAGAAAATTTCCCTAATTGTAAAGGTTTTATTGACATTATTTGACATTTTCTGAAAAGAATTTTCAGAGTAATTATTAATTATTAATTCATCAAAGGCTGAAACTGCAAACAGTCTATAATCTATGTAAAGATGCACTCCCAGGATCAGGCAGCCAACCTTTCACTTATTTTTCAATCTGTGAGAGGGAGAAAATAACCTTGTCGTTTTTTCTCAGTATAGATAGAGCCACATAGATATATTTTTCAGGTGACAGTAATAGACCTATAGAAATTTACTTTGTTAGGAGCTAACCTGATGAGGCAGTATTTTTTTTTTTTTTCTCTAAGAGCAGTAATCATTTTCCCTTTTTCATTAGCTTTGAGAGACTAGTATTTTGAACATCCCTGACCATGAAATCTCCACTGGAGAGAGCACTGATCTTTTGCTGGGTGACAAAAGAATGAGTTAGCCCTTGCTGGAATTAACTTTTTAGGAAAATAGCTTTTACCAATTGTCAGGAAACTGGAACAATATGTTTTTTAAATATTTGAAGATAACAAAAGCCTGTGTATCTTTTACTTGTCTAAAATCTGAATTCTTAATGCTATTTCTCTTTTTGGTGTACTGTTTGCTTCTCTCCCATTCCCCAAAGAAGAGTCAGCTAATAGTCATCTGTGAGAAATAAGAGAAAACAATTTAAAGGAAACTTTTGCTCCAGGCTTGGTTCATGCTGAGAAATATCATTCCTTGCTAGAGATTTTCAAGATGTAATTAACTGTGCATATTTATCAAAACGTGAATGATTTTTTTACTCCTTTTAGCTTAATTTTTTCAAAAGTAACTCTAGCGAAGCTATAATAAAATACATTATATAAAATCTGTTAAACAAAAGAAGTCTAAGTATGCACAGTTGTGCTCTTTTGCTTTTTTTGTTTCCAAATAAAGCAAAATAGAGGGGTGAGGAACTCCCCAACTCTCTTCAGTGAGTAGTTGTAAATTTATTGTGACTGTTTTTAATAAATCCTGCGTGCCACGTGCAGGATCAATGTACTCGTGCAGTGTACATGTGTCAGTGTACTTGTGCTTAACCTGGAGGTTGCTGTGGATCTCTTTGCCTGCATGCTGCATTCCAAAGCTTTAGCCTAGTGAAATGGCACCACTGTTCCCACTGCAGATACCTACTGCCTTGAGGGCTTGCCTCTGATCTAAACCAAAACTGTATTCCCATTAGGCTAATGATGACGGGAATATGCAATAGCCTTTTATTTTTCCCTCTGTCTTAAGTAGCTGGCTTTTTTCTGCACATGGTGATGACTTTCAAAGTTAATGCTTTGGTATACTTGGATTTTTTCTTTTCACCTCTTTCCCTCTCAAATCCCACTCTTTCTGCCAAGCCCTTCAGCTTCCAGTGTCAAATTGGCTTCAAATCACCTCTTCAAATGCTAAAGGGCTTCCAGAACTCAGGGTCTGGTGAGACAAAATATCAGCTCAAAATGACCAAGTAACTGCCCTGTTTCCCATGTCTTCCAAAGAACAGACAACTGCTGGAAACTATGCTAAATATAATTTAAATCTATTATTTTGTGACCTGACCAAACTTCTTCACAGCGATTGTTTTCATATTACTTATCTTTACTGAAATTCCTTTCTCATTACTTGGAGGAAAAGCTAATACATTCTCTGTTCATCTCCCCAGTGTAAAGCATTACTGGAAGCCTGTAGTGTCACCTTTCAAAATCTGAGACTTTTTTTGATAGAAAGCAGGAAATTTCTCTTTTCCAAATGTTTTCCAACTGTTGAAGGATCTGATCTGCCATCCACAGTTGCATGCCACAAAAGACATTAAGCACCAGTTAGTCATCTTCTGTTGACAAAATCAGAGTTTTTGTACCATTCTTCCAAAACCATTAAAACCACAAGTAGTTATTGTTGAAAGTTTCATGCAGGGATTCACTCCATTGTTAAAAAAGTCTTCCTTCTCACGCATGTATTGTCTTAAGTCTGCCACGGTTTTCTTAATGTGAAGAAAGCAGGCATAGAACAGGCTCTGTGGATTTGTGAGCATTTCATCACAGCATTGCCTAATTACCACTATCACATTATGTATTTTTCTTCGAGATTGTCTATTTCTCGGAGTTCTAATTTGTGTACTTTTTTTTTTTTTAGAAACACCAAATATCTCTCTATTCTTCCTTCTGTGTGCATCGCTGCATTTCTTAATCCAGCTGCTTCAGTTCAGTCCCATACTCTTGGCAGCTGGTACTGGAATACAGGTTATCCTGTCTTCTATGTAAACTGTTTTTCTCAGAGCATGTTTCTGTATCACTTCATATTGTTAAGCCTGCCTCCCATTTTGGATCTGCTCCTGGGGCTGATGGCAATTGTCTGAGTGTCACACTGAGGTGCAAAAAATGGTTTACCCACTCTGTGACAGGTCCAATTAACAGGTTAGGCAAAGCTGCTCTCCCTAGCAGAAAAATAAGTAGTATGTAGGCAGACAGTGTATTGTCTGCTTGTCTAAGGAGGCACCATTATATTGCTTATTACAGCAGTGTCTAGACTGCATCACAATAACAAAATGTTCATATATATGTACATACTCATACTCTGGCCAGATTCTTTCTATAGCCTGGTATGCACAGGACCGATACTGTGCTTCATGTTTCATCTTGGAACATAGACAGACCAACTTCTCTGACCTAATGCAGTTAATATCTTGGAGAAGAAATGGTCCATGCTGTAAACACCTAACAAATACATACATTGTCTCACTTTATTATTTTATTTATGGCATATGCAGCTGTGAGCATCTGCTATGGATAATGCATGGTAGAATCTTGTATAGCCAGAATATATATGTATGGATCTGGGATAAAAAGGAACTTTTTTTGGTGTGTTTCTTTCTTTAAATATAGAAAATTTGTGTTAGGGTATATTTATAATTTAATTGATAACAGCACAGAACATTCAGCACCGATCTCTTTGAAATAGTAAGAAAATATAGTTAATTTCTGACATCTACTTCCAAAGCTAACATACATTCTCTTCTTAATTAGAAAAAGTGCATATTTCATTAGGTTATTGAGCTGTGACATATAACAGTTTAAGCTGCTCTGCTTTTTTTCAGATACTACCATTATTTCTCATCCTACATCTTTTGTGTAAAATGAAGAAAACATAAAGCATATTATTGTGAATTCTTTGATTAAATATGAAACAAAACCCAAGTCAGATACAACATGGCATCTGAGTGATAAGAGAACTTCAGCTCAGTAGGTCTTGTACTAAGGAGTGTTCTGTAGGAATTTTAACTGTATATCATTTAAAACCAAACTGCCAACATATGTTTGCAACAATACTTGTTAGATGGCTTCATTATTTTTATACCCTTTTAAATTTCTCTGATTTATAGAAAACAACCATTTAAAGTCCATAAAAGTTAATCCTGACCATGGAATTATTTGCCTAAAGTGAAATTTCCTCCCTTTTCTGAGGGTTTTACCCACATGGGGAACTTAAAGGGCAGCTGCGCAGGGTTACCTGCTGCCTGAAAGCATCGAGTCCCCAGACTGTTCACACAAGGTCTGCAGGGGCCCTAGCCTCAGTTTCTGAGGGTCTTAAACAAAGATTTTCCCTGGAAGTAGAGCATATTCTTCCTCAGGTGCTTCGTGAAGTCACACTAAAAGTCCTCTGTGCATACAGAGTGTGAAATTATCAAAGGTCAACAGCTTAATGCAAACCCTGTTTCCTCCACCACCTCTGACAACAATGTTCTTCTAGGATTTGGCTTCACTACCAAATTTTGACCATCACGTACCAGAGCGTTCATAGGCTGGCTTAAAAAAAAACACCCCAAGAAACATGAGAATGACTTTATAATGAAAACGGGATACAGATTATGGATTTCCCCCTTTATCTCTCAGCACTATCCAACCAAGTTTTGTTCTTGCTACTGGGTTACTCACAATGACCACTTACAGCATAAATTACGGTAGTCACTAGACAATATTTTAATTGCACAGACCTATATCTTCAGTTAACCATCGTGACTAAATTTCATGGTAGGCTGGAGCATGGTAAATATTTGCTGAGAGCATGTTGTTTGCTTTTCAGTCATTATGATTAATGCAAGTTAATTGGCAATCAACTCCAATTATGGCAGGACAGTATTAGAGACTGGAGGTAGGGACTGTGTCAAGACAGATTTTTTCCAAATAGATAGGATGTATGGCTGTCAAATGTTGTTTCAGATTCACACGTTTGAGGAGTTAAACTACTCTTCTTCTGCTACTATGCAGCCTCTCTAAACTATGATTTTTGTATATAATTTTTATGTCAAAATTTAACTGAGTCCAGTACATGATTTGCAAACGTACTCTGCAGCACATGGCTCCATAACTTTGAAGGTATGCTAGCTGGATCTACCTGAGGTGTTTCAGGTCTTCTTAGATACTATCATTTTAAGAAGCTCAGTTTCTGTCAACTCAGCAGATGTACAAACCTTTGTACAGAAATGGTGAGAGCAGATATCTCTCCCCGGTGTGGCTTTCCTCCTGAGCAGCCTGTTTGTGCAATGTCTCTTCCCATCTTTTTAATGTGTGAACGTACTCTTGCCTCAGGCACTAGTGCTGCTACGCCTCTACTCTGGTTAAGGGAATTACTTTCTTGAGAGGCAGTGAGTATTGTGGCTCATGCAGCAATCAGTCCTCTCTCCTATAGAGAACTTCTTTTTCTTTGTCATTTTGGCTCTAGAAAATGAGATTCCAGTCTTTTTCCTACAAATCGGGTCTCTGGCTCACCAGCTGACCTGCTACAACAGTGTGGCTGGAATGGAAATATGGGAGTTGGTCTAGTTACCACTTGTTGTTTACTAGAATAGTAAGAACATGATGTTTTAATATCCCAGGTCATAACTCATTATGACCTGGTTTAGATATAACCAAACATCAAAGCTAGCCAATGAGAAACAGACAGTGCAGCATTGGCTCACTCACTGCACTATTCTATAGATGTGTGGAGACATATAATTATTTTTCTGAACCCAAGTTTTATGTGAAAACAAAAATGTTCACAATCTGAATTTATGGCTTGTTTTAATATTTTGGCATGCTATATTGTATTGGAAAAAAAAATGCCTTTAATTAAAAGCAGCCTTTTGAACGTTTCCCCAGACTTCATTTTTCATCTCTAGTTTTACTGCTTCTCTCCATGTCCCATCTCCCTCCCACATTTAGTCCATGTGTTTAACCCACACTTAAAACCTTTCGTTGCTTCCTTCCCTATTGTTTTGTGAATCCTCTCTGAGGCCTCTGTGCCTACACAACACCCTCAAAAGACTGTCCGTGTAGAGTGTAACCCCCTCATGGTGTTTGGGGTCACCTTACTATCCCCACAGAGCAAGTGGATGTGCTGCCAGGGCTGATCAGGAATTTTATAACAACTTTTCTACCCAGGTCACGAGTGCTTCACTGGTGTCATCAGGAGCTAAAGGGAGATGGTCTTTCACACCCTGCCAGGGCTTCTGCTCAAGTTAGCAGAGCATAGAACCACAGAAGGGGTGAGGCTGATCAGAGTCTGACTTCAGGATGTTCTGGTCCAGACCTCTACTCAAGCAGGGTCACCTAGAGCCACTTGCCCAGGACTGTGTTGAGCTGGGTTTTGAATATCTTCACAGATGGAGGCTCCACGACCTCTTTGGACAACCTGAACCAGTGCCCAATCACCCACACAGTAAAAAGATGTTTTCTCAGGTTCCAGTGAAGTTTTCCATATTGTGCCCATTGCCTCCCGTCCTGACACTGGGCCCCACTGAGCAGAGCCTGGGTCCATCTTCTTTACACCCCCGTATCAGCTGTTTATACACATTGATTAGATCCCACTCAGCCTTCTCCAGGCTGAATGATCCCAGCTCTCTCAGCCTCTCCCGGCACATCAGACACTCCAGTCCCTAGATCATCTTTGTGTCCCTTCACTGGTCTCACTCCAGCAAGTCCATGTCTGTCTTGTAGCCAGGACATTACAGGAGAAAGAGGACAGTCTTCTGGCTAAGGACATTGCTGGGCATCTTGTCCAGCAATAAATTAGCCACCATTTATCAGCCCAAATTTCTCATAACATTTTGGCTTTAATCTCTCTTTATTTCACTATTATATCTAAAAAGTAGACAGAACAATACTGTCTACTGTCAGTGAGTTGCTTGATGTAAACACATTTTTGCCAGTGCCCATGCTAAGGTCTCAAGCACTTTTCTGAGAACAGTTGGTAGAATTACCTGTAATTCATTTTATGCTTCATAGTAAATGAGAACCTTTAGCATAAAAGGTTCATTTCCACTTGCTCTGCACACCAGCAGTTTTGCCATTGCCAGTAGTGGAAGCCTCCAGTGACTTGCTAAGATGCATACTTCTCAGGTGTGCATGGTGTGTACAGCAACGCTAGAGACACATGACATCACTTCGCATCAAATATGAAGACATATTGAACAGATGACTCAACAGAGAGGCCAGGGTCCCATGGAAGAAAGTGCCAATACAATCTGTGCCACGATGCAGATGCTTATTAGGAGTAGGATGGAGGTAGTGGAAAGTAGTTTTTAAATCATGCCAGCACCCTTTGGGAATTGCCAAAATGAATAATTTGTGTTGCAGTTAATAATGAGTGACATGAAGCGAACTTGGTAGGAGAGCTCTCAGCTCCACCCTTGGAACAATTCAATGAACTGAGGCCGTATATAAGAATATAGGCAGAATAAGGCAGTATTGGAGCTGTAAGCAAGATGTGTTTTCTAGCATGGCACTCCAGCAACGTGGCTACTCATTGCCTGGCACTGTTTGCTCAAGGCAATGTGCTGTGCTGTGCAGATCACCCAAGAGCAAGCTTGGATAATCTCATGCCACAGTTGCATCATGCATGTGTGTATGCCCTTTAAACTGCACTCATGGTGCAGGCAGGTCATCCAGGCTTACCAGTCAGTTCCAGGAGGATTCTGCACAAAAAACAGCCTTAAGAATTGGCCTGATGTTCATATATAAATAGATACATGGCATGGATTGTAAAAAAATTCTTCCCTGTGTAGCAGGTGTACGCTGTATACATGCCACTCTCCTTGCTGATATGCTGCATCCTGGTTACTGTACAGTCACTTGTAATCTCTGAAATAAGAAGAAATTATCTGAAAATTATGCTTAGATGAAGAAGCACTCAGGAAAATTGCAGAAACAAATCCAGTGAATGGCATAATGAAAAGTGTAGTATTTTTCTGCTGTAGTTTGTATGCTAAATAGTTTGCTTCTATGAATGCAATTAAAATAAATATAGATTTTTCATTCATTTTGTCATAGGCTGAGTACTACTACGAGTTCCTGTCTTTGCACTCTTTGGATAAAGGCATAATGGCTGATCCAACTATAAATATCCCTCTGCTTGGAACAGTTCCTCATAAAGCATCAGGTTTGTGCTGTTGATGTTATAAATTGTGTTCCTGTAAAAAATATTCTACAGCCAGTGAAGTCTAAATATTTTATTATGAATTGTGATTCTGAAGTTTATTGCTAGAGAAATGCTTGCCACAGTGTTTGGCAGTAAACAGTTTGTGGGTGCCTTGCCCGAGTAGAGCAGCAAATTTTATCTGAGCCAAGTCACATGAAGCTTTTATGTGTAGATAAATCAGCAGAAACTTGTGTCTTAGTTGTGCATTCTCAGAACTTATATCTCCACAGCAGAGGCTGAGCCCAGGCCAATGTGAGTGTTCCAGAAGCACCACAGAGCATAGTGAGCTGATTGGAGTAAAAAAAGCTTTCCATGAGAGATTATTGAATCCACTTTGCTCTGAAGTAGATGACAAACAGTTTATGGGATCTGTTTCAGGGCTCATACATGGTAGTCTCTGGTAGAAAGACAGAAATATACATCTGGATGACAGTACTGTCTTGATGATCATGGTTCCATGATTTGCCTTAGCCATCCTAAGACCGTGTGGGATAAAATGGGAAAGAAACGAAAAAGAACAGGAGGACTGGGCTGCAAATGGAGCACTGATATACAAGTTTTCATCTTTGACCAATATTTCTTCCTCTTCTCTTATTCAGTGGATAAATTCTGAAAGTTTGTGTCTATATTCTCCATTTTCAGCTTGTAGTAGATTGTCATTGAAGTAATGTTTCAGTACAACTTTTTGCAGTGATATCTGGCTTTTAACATTAGGGTTTGGTCTCTCGATTCAGTGTGGATTGAATGAGTGGTATTGAAAATAGATTTGGGTGAGAAGTCCTATGATGTTTATAACACAACTGCTGCAATAAATTGGTTACAAGCCAGATAAATGTCAAGTAAAGACATTTAAAAGCAACTAAAAAGTAATGAAGGCCAAGTTCTTACTAAGCATTATTTCCACTCCATCTCCATATAAAGCAGGTGAGATCTGTGGGAAGTTCTGCACTCTGCATCCTCTAACATAAGCCAGCTTGCCCTTGAATTTTTAGCTATCTAGAAAGGCTAGACCAGAATTACTCCCTTCTGACTGTGGGAAAACTGCCTTCCACTGCATGAAGATCCCCCTCTTGTTTTTTCAAGTCTGGCAGCGACAGCTTCGTCTGATGGACCCTAGTCCTTGCACTGGTAGAGAGACTAGTCAATCCATAATGTTGGTCCTTTCCATGGCAGTCCTGATTCTGTACATATCTATTTTGTATCCCCTAATTTTTCTCCTTGCAAGACTGAAGAGTCAATTGTTCCTCATCGCATGCAGCATTGTCCTTCTCTCAGCTTTCTCTAAGTCAATATATCCTTAAAAAGATGACATACCAAATTCTCCTCGGATTAAATTAGATTTAAATCACCTAGGTTTCATAGATGAATTTGAAATCCTCTTCCCAGATTCCAGGATTGCTGCCTGATTCAGTGTTCAAAACCATGGGTATTGTTACACCTAGACACATGGTAAGATGTTAAGAAGGCTGCAGAAGATACCTTTCACTGGGAACTTAAAGAGCTAGGACTACTCAGTTCGTCCAAAAGATAATGTTTGATGGGAGTGTGGGTACCTGCCTGATGAGAAGCAGCTGCCTGCTCATTTCACAGGGGAAGGCCTATGAAGATTGAATGGTTCAGTCTGAGGTCAGCAAGTTCAAAATGAAGGGAGGCTGTTGTGGCAGTGATTAACATCTTGAACACCATACCAAGGAAAGTAAAACCAGCTATTGGTTGGTGCACAGAAGCAGACTAGTGACTGAGAAAGAGCTGGTCTCCTAAGTGACCTGAGCTGGCCCTTCCTATCCCTGTCTGAACCAGGCAGTGCAGTGCCTTGCTAGTTCTGCCAGTGCAGGCTATAGCCAAGATGCTTCCCCCCAGCCCGTTGGCCATGCTCAGGAGACCTCCCCTCCCTGCCCACTGCTGGTGTAGAGACATTAAAATGTAAGTGCTCAGCATTCAAGGGTGCTGAAACTCTCTCCAAGCTTGGTGGCAGAAATTAGTGCTTTTTCTGGGTGCAGCAGCATCTCTGCTCACTCTGCCATGCTGGTAGAGAGCAACAGTGGGCTGCAGGGCTGTGAATGGACTCCCACTCTTCTCCAGACCCTTCATGCCTGCTTCCATTGAGATTGGTCCTTCAGAGATGTCCCTTAAGAAGTCCCACCCCTGAGACTATGGGTTGTTTTTGGTGGTGGCTTTGGCATGTTCACTAGAATGAGTAAAGCAGTTGTCTGCAAACTTGAAGGTCTGTGCAGACACACAAGAGTTACTCTCAGCCTGCTTCTACCAGAGACAATTTAGGGAACCTTTGTTTCCTGAGCAGAGGGAAAAGGCATGAGCTCCCAGACAAAAGGGATTAAACCTGCAGAAGAGCACTCTAATTACCACCTAAAATTAAATTAGATATAAGTAACTAGTTTTCCTTAGGTTTCTTTTCAAATTAATTAAATTTTCATCACTACTGCTAGAGCCGTCTGCTCTGCAGCCTTGTGTACAGGCATTTCAGAGGATGCAGAAATATGAATGTGCAGGAGAGGCCATTCTGTGGCCTGGTGGTGGGAGCATGGCTAGCAGAGGGAAGTCCAGAGCTGTGATTCTCTTTTCTTGTTCTTAGCCAGTGATGGACAAATGTAAACTGCATCCTGAATTTGGGAAGCAGAGACCAGAGCTGAGGCTTGCCCTACCCCAGCCATGCTCAGTGCTATGATAGACCACAGGAGCTCACAACCATGGTTTTGGATGCAAAGGACTTCTGCTCTGTGCTTTGGTTTGACTGTGGTGCTGGTGGTGCTTGCCTAGCATTGGTCAAACAGGCATAAAAATGCAGATTCAGACAGAGTTTAGGGACTTTATTTCAGCTCTGAACCACCACAGAGCTCAGCCAGGATTCAGGTGGTTTTTGCTCACAGGAGGGTCCTTTACTGCATTTCTGTGTGCTTAGCTGCTCAGACATATGGTAAGTCCAAAATTCGGTGCTTCCAGTGTGAGCAGTGCTGGAATAAGGGGTTTCTGACCTGTCCCCTGGGACTTTAGCCCTAAGAGACACATTCCCGGGTTTTGTCGTTGGCATTTAAACCACAGCCAAATCTCAGGGGAGTTTGGCAGTTTCCTACCAATTCAGTGAAGTCTAGATATGACTGTAGTGTCATCATTAAACATCTGCCACATCTGCCTCCCCATTGCAATTTGTTCAACTAAAACACGCATCCCAATAGAAGCACTGATTTCCTGCACTTGTGCTGTAAGAAAGTTACTACAGTTTAGGAAGTTGGCTGCATTTAAAATGTATTTAATCCACTGTAAGAGTTTCCTTCTTACCACACGGTTCCATGCTTTCTACAGAAAAGGTCTTTGAAAAAGTTAGTGTAAAAGCTGTTCAACAGTGTCATTACTTTACCATGAAAACTGCTATCTTTCAGTTTCTAGGACTCAGCAGAGACAGAATGTGTTTCAGCAATAAATTATTCTGTATTATACCAAGGCAACAAATAACAAAAATCGCCCAATTGTGGCTTGCAAAATTGTTTATAACAAGCAGTTTAAAACAAACCAAATGTAGGGCTGTTAGGTCAGTATCTGGTTCTGCAATATCAGGCCAGCTTCAGAAGCAATGAATAAACAATTTCTATTAGCTGGATCTAACTTACGAAGCAGTTAGGAAGAGCCAATTTTGGAGAAAAGAGATAAAGTTGTTTCATCTGAAGATTATTTAAGATGGCTTGTGACAATCGCAGCAGAAAATTCCATAGCTCTGAGGTATCGGGCTTGCTTCATCATTAAAATACTCCAGATTTACTGACCTTAATTATTTACTTAAACTCAAATTATTTCAAAAAGTGTTTGAATACTTTTCCTGTAAAGGCAATGTCTAAATATCACTTTACTCAACTAGTTCTGTCAGAGTGATGTGTCTGTGCCTTCTTTTTAAACATCGCACCCATGATCTTATTTATCAAGAGTACCATTTTGCCAGCACTTTATGGAGTAAATTTTGATTAAATCAATATCTTATTTAAGTATTAGTTGCCATATCAAACCAGAAAATCTTACCCAAAGTAACTTTTTTTTCCAAAATATGTCAGTTGTTTTTGCAGAAGTTGTATGAGAGCTTGAAAAATTTAGAAATTTAGAAAAGATCAGCTCAACTTAGAAAATTAAATGTAGGCTTCCAGCTTGTTTTGGTGTACTCTTAGTCACCACACGAGTGATTGCCTTATCTGCAAGCAAAAGTATGTTTGCATTATCATCGCTCTCTGTGCTGCAGACTCTTGGGGTTATATCAGTAAATGAGCACAGGCTCTTCTCCTGTGCTGCTGTACTTCCAGTCCTGGAGCCATGTGTGAATAAGGTGATCTGTGTGTCTCTATGTTAGAGGTTTCCATCAATGGCATACCTCTAGAGCTTAAATACCATTACAATTTCTTTTTTAGTATTTCAGTGTATGCTTTTATACGTGTATATGTATGTGTATGTATATAAATATAAATATTATTGTTATTCTTTTAGTTGTTCAGGTTGGATTTCCTTGCCTTGGAAAACAAGATGGGGTCGCTGCATTTGAAGTGAACGTAATCATAATGAATTCAGAAGGCAATATTATTCTCCAGACCCCTCAGAATGCCATCTTCTTTAAAACCTGTCAGCAAGGTAACACTAAACATGCTGGAATGCTTTTAGACCAGGTCACCTAACTGTCGTATGTTTTGTTCAGGATAAGAGCTACAGAGGATGGCAGTAAAGGAGTCACACAATGTGTTGCAATTGTGGTGAATTCCAGGCTGTTTTGTCTCTGTATGCATTTGCTGTTTATTTACTGCATGTTTACTAACCCTTTTCTTACTGAAATCCCTTAGCAGACTCAGACTAGGTTGGAGACATTTCTCTCTCCTCCTGTTCACTGCTCATCACATCAAGGACATTGATAGAGATGTATCATATGAAAAGCCCCTGTTAGCAAATGATTTGAGGTGCTTGGAGGAGAGCTAGTTCTGTGAAAGCAGGCTGAGGCTAACATTTCCAGAAACGGCACATGATTTGGAGAACTGAACTTCTGGGAACTGTAGGGAGGACACTAGTATCAGTTAATGCTGTCAAGTGCCTTAGTTCTGACTTGGTGCCCTTAGTTCATTAAATCTCAATTTGCACACCCAAACTGAGTGCAAAAATCCTAAATCAAAACTTTTGCAGGGGTTGGCTTTACCTTCTCTATAGCTCAGATGCAACCTCTTGCCTTTGGATACAGGTAAGGTGTGGAAGTTGGTGTTCAATACTTGCAGTTATCAAGCAGTAAGCACACAGAAGGTGCACTGGGATAAGAAGAGCACCATGAAGTTATTGCACTGTTTGCTTGGAAAGGGAGGCACTTGTTTAATCAGCTAATCTATGAACCATAAACACTATGTAATAAGACTTTCTTGATTAATTTGATCTACCACAAACAAATAATTATCACTTTAAAATGTGGCTATGGAAATTGAAAAATCAGTGTCTAAGATAAGACAGTTATCCCATATCATGTGCAATTGTATCAAATTAGCCCATGATAAGGCTGATGTACAAAGAACAAGATTTTTATTCTTCTCCTGTTAGATCTTCGTTCCCAGTGCCACATTTTCTTCTGTGTTTTTTTCTCTATTTGGCTGTAGTATGGCTTCAAAGAGTGAGCAGCAGGAGCAAGAGCTGTTTATTCTTTGAAACTTCACTACACATAAATAGCAAAGCTGCTTGTCTCATTTGAAGCTTTGCTGCTACCCATTAGCCCATGGAAATTGGAGGAGGAGAAGTGGGCAGAGAAACAGGAAGGAAAGTGGAAGCTTAAAGGAAACAAAATCAATCAGATCTCATGTATGAAATTGTGTGTCCAATGTAGATACAAGAGAAAACTTTCCTATCTTTTATTTTCAGTTCAATATCTTTAATAAACGTTGATAATTGCATTAGGGGTTGTTATGGTTTGACTCTGGCTAACACAATAAATTTATACCAGGACAGGAGAGTGACAGGTCTGTACTGTGGAAAACACTGGTTTATACAGAAGGGGCTCTAAAATCAGTTTAATAGTAGCATTCATCCAAGTTATCATTTCTGTTATTAGTTGCCATTTTTACATGAGTTGCCATTTTTACATGAGTTATAATATTTAACAATTTAACAGTATTTCATTATACAGCCTCTTAAGAAACCTGGAGTTGATTATTTTCCCAGTCCTTTGTTCCAGGAGCCAGTCGAGAGACACAAGGATTATTTTCCAAACTCTAGAGGTGTGCAGAGGAAGAGCTGTCTCACTTCATCTCTTTCAGCCTGTACTGGGATAACTCCCATTCCTGCTCTGTGTCTGATAAGATGGACACAGCAGTGTTTTGGGATAGATGCTGAGAAGGATGAAAATATCTTTACTGGTTGGTGAGTTTCCTCCTTCTGAAAGATGTCATACGTGGTGAGGAGCTCCAATTTCTCCTGCCAGGGCCCTGGTCACTGTTTCCAGTTATTCTTGGCCATGCAGAAAGGCTTGTGCCAGAGGAAATGAGGGGAACAAGGGAGCAATTTTGTGGGATAAGGGAGGATTTGTTGTGGCTGAGAGGTGGCCATACAAAAACTTAAGTTTTCCTATTTTTTCTACTTGAAATGGTGTGTATTTCAGCATGCATTTTTTGTAATGAATGACAGCGTTGCATTTAGGTACAAAGAGAGAAGCACTTCCAGAAAAAGTCCTCTAGTACAGTGTTGGAACACAGTAGGACTGAAAAGCCTTTTCTACTAGTACTGTTGCTGTAAACAGCTTTATTTTTATTTTATTTTACCTGTTTTTGAACCTTGTCACTTGGAGTGTCACATGGCAGAGCATCAAGATGAGGAGGTTATGCCCACCACTGATCACTATTGACGTTAAGTTTTTCTAATTTGAGTAGGCAGCCTCTTCTGCCTGCCTTGTTCTCTGTGAGGGATCTGGGAAGGTACTTTTTAGTAATTGTTTTTCTACCCAGCAGACATGGTTTCATGGAGTTCCGTAGGGTTTGGTTAAGTTTGCCTCTTGTTCAGTGGACTCTGGTGTTCTGAGGATGGTGGTGGTACCCAGAGGTATTTCTCATCCTTGTATAATCCTGCCAGTGTTGCCAAAAGCTTTTACCAGTATTTGATCAATAATTGAGATATGAATGAGAGTTGGATGGTGATATAGTACTATTGTGCAGGAATGCTTTCATCTTCCTTTCTGGCCTTCTTTCATTTAGGCTTGAAGCTCACTCTTTCATATGAATACAGATTTCATCACTTTGTCATCTCAGTAGTAACAGATGTGGTAATTAATGCAGTGCATGTTGCACTTCAGTCTTATTCAGGCTGCAGCAATTGAAACTGGTGCAGCACACTGAGAGCAGGTCTAACCAGCCATGCAAGTTCCACACTGAGTTGCCTGCTCATTTCCACACAGAAAAGGATGTACTGGATTGAACAGAGCATCCACATTGCTCATGCACTTATAGAGGAGCAGAGCAATGAAAATGCACAGTCTGTCAACAAGCACATAGTACGTTTGAACACGTGATGAAACCTCTATTTGTAGACTACTAAAAAAGAAACTAATTTCTCTTGAAGAACTCTTAGCTGAATTTCCGTTTCTTCAGTGTTTGTCTGTCAGCAAATATTTTTACTGTTGTGTCAAAGAAACATATTGATCCTACTGAGAGTCGGCTGACAGCTGAAGTATGTAACATTTAACTAGGATATTTGTTATATTTTATGAAGCGGAGTGTCCAGGAGGATGCAGAAATGGAGGGTTTTGCAACGAAAGACATGTCTGTGAGTGTCCAGATGGATTTTATGGGCCTCATTGTGAGAAAGGTAATTAAAAAAAAAAATCTCAACTGTGAATCTGCACTATAGCCTCTCCTAAAATTAAGAGCGGCCTATTCAGAAGATTTCATATATTTTGAGTCCACACATGTAAAAGAATTGCTATTATCATCCATGGTCTAATGGAAATATGAATTGCTTACAAGAACAATGTTTTCTCTCTAAGAAATTGCTTTTAACCAAAACTGACACAATAATTAAGTGATCCTTAATCACAGGGAATCCATCTGGCAAAAAGATTTAAAAAAATTCTTCTACTAATGAGAACTAGCTGGGAAACCAAGCACAGGACTTTAGTTGCTGCGTTTGTTTATTTCGAGATAAGATCTGATTTGTAGGTAGACGGAAAGCAAAGATGGGAAGACGAAGGAAAGAATTTCTCTTTCCTCTTCATTAGTGGATAATAGCCCCAAATGACATTTCCAGTAATGAAGAACTAGGAAATTGGTGTGACTTGGCAAGGAAACTAGATCTTCTTCCTATCCCTCCCTTCCTCCTCCCCCTGTGGCAGTCTCTCCCTGGGGTGACTGGAGATGGAGCAAACCATCCCCATGGACATCCTACTACGATACAATCCTTTGCTCCCAGATGCTTTGGCTACATCAAAAATATTAACTGCATATGATCAGGGACTGTTCTCTGGCCTGAGGGCCAACTAGCACAGCTTACGTTCGTATGTTTAACAAACTCTTACCCTACAATTAACCCACTACAGACTCCCTCCTGGGGGGAACCCATGGCCACTGCTCATCCCAGGTCCATGCCTGGGAAGGTTTGCTGATCAGCCAGAGACAAAGCCGAGCCAGGAATGACGCCAACAGTTTCACAAGATGGAAAAGATTCCTTTGCCCTCATTTGACCCCATGCCTGGGTGCTGTTTAACTCACCAGTGTGGACCCAACCTCAGGGCATGTACCAATTGTGGACAACCACAAAATGAAACATTGCTCCCTAACATGCCTCCCTGAAGAGCCTTGTGGGCTGGCCACAAGACAGAGGGGTCTTGGGAGAGCACAGGGGCTCCAGAGAAGCCAGTGAGGCTCTAGAGGCAGCATGCACAAGAGTTTGACCATGCATGCAGCAGGCTTCCCTAGCCTAAATTAGGTAGCCGTGTTTATGCTCTGGTATGCAGAGGGAGAAGGGAAGGTTCAGTGTAAGCTTGCCTTTGAACCCCACTGAGTTACTGACCCCTCTGACATAGTCCTGCCTGCACAGCTAAGACACCAGAACCCAGTAATGAAGAGGACTTGTCTGGGGGGACTTTAAGTATCCAGAGGGTGTAGATGTATGTGGGTATTTTGCTCTCCCCTGACTGGCAGTAAACTTTACAAGAGGCAATTTCTGCTTTCTGCTTTTCTGTATAGAATCAGATTTGAACTTTATTTAGCCTTCAGTTTTTAGTAATACTATACACAAATTGCCAGATACAAACCAGAGATGTGATAGATTTAAGCCAGTAGCAGAAGCAGTTTGCAAAGGTGACTTAGAACAATCAGCAGAAGGAAGAGTAGCTTAAGGAGTCAATGTGCTGTGTATATAAATAGCCAGTTGCTATCACACCAGCGATGTTGTTTCTGCTCTTCCTGCTCCTCAGCGCTGTGTGTCCCTCGCTGCATGAACGGTGGGCTCTGCATTACCCCTGGTCTCTGCATCTGCCCCCCGGGGTTCTACGGCATCAACTGTGACAAAGGTACATGCCAGCTAAAATCCCCCAGGCTCTGCATCCAGCAGCCTCTCTTTATTCACCTGTGGTCGTTTCCCTCTAGAAGTGGATTTTGAAAAGTCAGGCAAGCAATAAGTAAACAAATTTTAAAAATTTTGTGCTTCTTCAAATACATGCTCTAGCACAGCCTGGCAGCTGCTGGAAGAATATAGGGGTTTCAGGGCATCCATATACTCCAATTCTGTGAAGGATAATTTAGATCATTGCTTCAGTTGATCCACTGAAAACTGTGGGACCTACCACAAAAGTCACTGATATTTCTGGGAGGAAAAAAACATCTCTATTTGAACTCTAGTTTCCTGTAGTAAAATTAGTTTTACTAATTGTTTACTACACTAATGTGCTGCATCTGGACACATGAGAAAATAAGCAATCTGTTCATTTTTTGTTGCTGCATTGTGGCTCATGAAGGATAAAAATGAACCGTGAGTTTTTCAGTAATTTGGAATAGTCCAAGCTACCATGTAGCAAGAAAAAAGTAATTTCCTGCAAAAATATAACTGACCTGCTCATGGTCAGCAGAACATCAGGCTGCATTTATTGTTGCAGAACTATTTGAAGTAAAGTCTGAGTGTTAAATATCCTACAGGATTTTTCAGCAAAATAATGGGAACCTTCCCATTATGTTGCACAAACTGTTGTTGTCAATGTCCTCCTGACTTGTATCTAGTCTTTGAACAGACTTTTGCCACATTTAAAAAACATTTCAAAAGCACACGGTAATGAAACGCTCCCAGTGTCCTGAAAGATTAATGTGAATCTCAGCTGCTTGGTGGAAAATCACATCTAACACAATGTAAGTGATTTGGCAGGTGAGAGATGGAGCATTTGCATCTATGTCACACACAGAAAAACTTACAAAGTTTTCTTTCTAGTCAAAGCATTAATTAAGAACTGTCGTGAAGTAGAACTGTCTTGTAGAAGTAGCTTCCAGTCCTACGTTGTGCTCCTTTTATCAAACACTGGTGATTTTAATAGCAATACCACCTTAATCCTTCAATGAGCTTTGTGTGTGAGGATTGATAAAGATGTAACATGGTCTGTCCTCAGACAGCTCATTGCTGTATTATTCACTTGTTTCTCTCTATATTGACTTGTGTCTGTGTCCATGTAAAACATTATATAGGAATAACCTTTATTTCGTCTTCCTTTGTAAACCAGATGTAAATCAGATGAAAAGAGGTTAATCCTGCTTTTTAAAACCTACTCAGTTTTTATTTATGATGAGCAGCAGAAAACATTAAGTCCAAGTCAGACTTAGCTCATTTCAATGACTTAGTTCATTCCTCTTTTATTTGTTTCAGCAAACTGTACAACAACCTGTTTCAATGGAGGGACATGTTTCTATTTGGGAAAATGCATTTGTCCTTCGGGCTATGAAGGAGACCAGTGTGAAATTAGTGAGTAGCATTTCTGCATCCTTGTTTTCACTTACATCAACTTCTAGTGTCCATATCTGAAAGATGACATGCAACCTGCCTCTGCTGGGCTCACTGCAAGGGTCTCACATGGCAGTTTGGGACCCTCAGAGTCAGATACCACATGCCACTTAATGAGTTTCCTACTTACAAGATTCATTACTAGACCATCTCATCCCCTACCTTGTTTCGTTTTTGCTAGTAACCAGACGTGGTAACAATCCTCAAGCCGTAAGCATGCAAGCAATACCCTGTGGCAGACAGATGTGCTACTGTAACCAGCCTGTGTGGGGCATCTATTTCAAACGTTATGGCAAATCACACTTGGGCACAGCAGATTAGGTTTGAGCCCACATCTCTGAAAGGGCTACTGTAAGTCGTGAATGAAAGGGTTTGGGGCAAAAGGAGAACTGAACCATAAGAGCTGAGAGCTTTCATGTAGCATACACATTGCACTCACAAGGCAATTTAAGAACATACAACTGGATCGCATTCTTTCTGGACTTAGACCTTCCAATGGGACACTGTTCAAGAAGCTTCCCCACCTGTAAGTAACCTCACTGGTGTTCCCCAGCACCTTCACAGGAGCATGGAAACCAGCATTTGACCTGGAATATGTAAATGTGATTTCTTAATGATTTCTTAATATGTGTCAATAGTCAGGCCCTTCTCACAACTGGGAAATTTTTATCACTTTGGAAACACGTGGAAAGAAACTCTAACTTGTTGTCAGACAATACAGGACAGTAAGTGAATTACTGTGCAAAGAAAGAAAAGATACTGTAAGACCTATGTTTTGCTCAGTATTTATGTATAGATAAACAGTAGGTATATGTAAATGTTTCACCATATCTTTATGCATTAGAAGGCATTTTGCAACTCCTTTTTACTTTATCAAAACTTGAACCAAACAGAAGCAGCAAAGCTGTATTGTTTTTAAGTTAATTATTGCCCTTTGATATAAATTCAGATCACATGCCACAAGAACACAGTATGGGTTTCCACTGGATTTATGTTTGCTTACATCAAATTTGACACTCTGATGGAACCCCATTACTTTCTCCAGTCCCCAGGAAGTCAACTTTATTGACATTTTTCAGATGTAGATTGAAGATTGATTCAAAGAGAAAAGCATGTATTCTATGTTGATGGTGGTTTTTTGAAAGGAATTCTTAGAACTGATATTACAGCATGTATAATTAAGGCCAATCGATTTAACTTGTCTGTCTGGTAGGCTGAAGCTCATTGTTGTATAGTCATGCTTGGGACAGGTGCAACTGCTTTGCCTTCTTGCAAAGGCTTACCTGTGAACCTCGAATGAATTGAAATACAGTCAGTAAACTAGTTCAAAACTGTACAAAAAAAAGAAAAAAAAATTTAAGGTCACAGTATGCTAAGAGTTGAACTGGGATCCTGTCAATGAGAGCAAGGAAAGCTGTGCATTTGCCTGGGCTCTTGTAAAGCTGGGACAACAATTGTTAGGTCATGATTGACAGGTGCCACCACCCCATGGCACTGCACCAGTTCCAGCACAATAGCAGAAGACTGCCAGAAATGCTAGATGAGATTTAGGAACACCAGAGGAGAAACACAAGTCAGTCTCGTCTCAAAGATCCAGGGCCAGCTGCTTTCAGTCATGGGTGTCTTAAAATAACAAGGGGAGGGGGAAAAGCTTTCAGCATGCACAAGGCCATCTTCTAAAAACTGCATATAATATTGTGTAAATGTTTAGTCTAATAGCTAAATCACTCTCTAAGACTCCTGGGAAATGTCCTGGATCCAGCCTACAAGACTAACAAGCATTTACAGTCTTCCAGATTTTTTCTAGCAATAGGTCTCTACTTAGTGTTTCACTTTGATTTCAGAGAGTTTTGTTTTGGATTCCTTCCCTATTTGTCATCAGCTGTTTTGTTGCTTTTGCCATTTCTCAGTCAATAACAGAGAGAGTTATTACTCTTTCCTTCTTTCTGTTACAATATCTTAGTCCAAAGCTAATTGAGCTGTGCCGAGACAAATACTTGCCTAATGCAACTCTGTGGAAGTCATTGTTACACTTCTTGACCCATATTTTCCAGATTTACTTCAAGAACTGGAAAAATTCCTGGATTTCCTTAGCATTGCTCCTTTCACTCATTTATTACTTGGGATGCAAATGCTTGCAAATTAGAATATCTAAAGGTTCCCTCTCCAAAGGCTCCTGCAGGGAAAGTGTGCTTTTCCAGAAACTCTCCTTAGGACAGTTTGTTCCATCAGCTGTTTTTGAAGCATTTTTCAGAGCTACTGAAATAATTATGTACATTAGGGAAAGTGTTTCCTTTACATTAACAATATATATGTGCATCACAGAGGTCTGCAGGGGTTGAGGGCTGATCAAGTGCTGTCTGGGGTGTGGAGCTTCCAAGGGGGCAGTCTGGGATCATGAATGAGGTTTTCAGCACAGCAAGCTATTGTTGATGCTTAAATTATCATGTGCAGGTCTCAGTTAACATGCTTCTTAAAAAAAAAAGAAAAAGGAAGGAGTTTGCCACCCTAGGGTCCAGTTTTGGTGTGCTCACAGACACAGATCCAGGTAAATATTAGTGCCAAATCTAGGAAGGGTTTTTTTTTCCTCTTTTCTGAAGAATCTAGAAAATTTAGTGGCATTAGAAAAGCTGAAAAATGGTTTTAGACAATAATGAGAAAAGCTGCACTGGTACATATGGGTCCTGAGGAGTCAGGGGACTGATGGTGCAGTTCCTGGTGGCCCAAAAGTGCCCAGGGAGATGACAGTGAGCCTCCCTCAGCCTTCGAATGACTAAGTTTGTGGGCTCTGTACTCACCTTCCTAGAGACAAGTGAAGATTTAATTAGTTCAATAATGCAGGCAAATTCTAACAAGGTATTGACAGTCTAGTGGAACACTTGATGAAAGTTTAAGGAAGTTCTTTGGTGTGTCGTGCCCCTCCACCAGCATGGTTGGTGGATCTCCTCCAACATGGGCCTACTCCATCATAGGCCATCAGGGCCAAACAAGCCTCCCTACAACAGCACGGCCAGACCCTGCCTTTGCCTTTGGCACAGCCTCTGTGTGAGGGAAAGTAATTTCCAGACCAGCCGCCTTGAAAAATGTCTGCCAGTTCCAATTATTGTTAGCAAAGTTGCTCTGTTCTTCGCAAACAAGAAAGAAAGGCATGCTTTTTTAATATGCCGTTAGTTTCCGAGCTGCCATGTGGAACATCCCTCATTGTACCATCCACAGCATCACAGTGCTCCAAAGCCTCTGTTACAAGCTGACAGGCCCAGCCTATCTACTGATTGTCAGCAAATAGCAGCCATACTTGTCAGTTCCTGAGTATGTTATTGTTCTCAGATGCCACCAGACTTTTTTCTGCTTGTGTCCTCTGGGTTTGAATCCCTTTCTTTGCAACCACATTGTTTGGGCAGCACTGAAGGGTGAGGAGAGCAGGAGGCAATACTAACCACTCACACGGGGTATTCTGCAGAGTCAGAGTGGTATAACTTGAAAAAAAGCTGAAAAAGCTGCAAGGTCACAAAGGTTTTGGCTGTGGCAAATTACTGTAGTATTTTCAAAGCAGAGGAATGCATATAAATTGGAAACACAGACTTGCAGCAGAGTTTTCCTGATTACTCTTTACATCAGCATCTAATAAATTTTTTGGGTACAAGGCAAGCTTCTCAGACACTTCACAGAATCACGGAATACAGAATATGCCAAGTTGGAAGGGACCCACCAGGATCATAGAGTCCAACTCCTGGCCCTGCACAGGACTATTCCCAAGAGTTGCACCCAAGAGTGTCAAAGAATATCCTCCAAATGCTTCTGCGACCCTGTCAGACTTGGTGCTGTGGCCACTTCCCTGGGGAGCCTCTTCCAGTACCCAACCACCCTCTGGGTGAAGAACCTCTTTCTAATCCAACCTAAACCTCCCCTGACGCAACTTCAGGCCATTCCCTTGGGTTCTGTCACTGGTCACCACAGAGAAGAGATCAGTGCCTGCCCTTCCTCTTTCCCTCATGAGGAAGCTGTAGACTGCAATGATATCTCCCTTCAGTCTCCTCCAGGCTGAACAGACCAAGTGACCTCAGCTGCTCCTCATACGGCTTCCCTTCAAGGCCCTTCACCATCTCTGTTGCCCTCCTTTGAAAACTCTCTAATAACTTCATATTTTTCTTATATAGTGGTGCCCAAAACTGCCACAATATTCAAGGTGAGGCAGCACCAGTGCAAAGAGGGACACTCCCCCACCTCGACTGGTTGGTGATGCTTTGCCTGATGCCCCCCAGGACACGGTTGGCCCTCCTGGCTGCCAGGGCACTGCTGACTCACATTCAACTCGCCATCCACCAGGACCCCCAGGTCCCTTTGGCACTGCTTTCCAGCATCTCATTTCCCAGTCTGTACATACAGCCCAGGGGCAGAATCCGGCATTTTCTCTTGTTGAACTTCATAGGGTTGGTGATTGCCCAGCCCTCTAATTTGTCAGGGTCTCTCTGCAGGGCCTCTCTACCTTTGAAGGAGTCAACAGGTCCTCCCAGTTTTGTATCATCTGCCAACTTGCTTAGTATCCCTTCTAATCCTGTGTCCAAGTCATTTATGGAGATGTTAAAGAGCACAGGGCCCAAGATGGAGCCCTGCAGAACCCCACTAGTGACAGGTCCCCAGTCTGATCTCACCCCATTCACTGTTACCCTCTGTGCTCGACCCATGAGCCAATTGCTCACCCACCACATGATGTGTTTATCCAGCTGTGTGCTGGACATTTTGTCCAGAAGGATCCTGTGAGAAACAATATTGAAAGCTTTACTGAAATCCAAAAAGATTACATCAACTAGCTTCCCTTGATCAGCCAGGTGGGTTACCTTGTCATTGAAGGAAATCAGGTTGGATATGCAGCACCTTTTTCTCACAAAGCCATGCTGGCTGTGAGCAGTGACTGCGTTGTCTTTCAGGTGTTTTTCAATACTTCCCAGAATAATCTTCTCCATAACTTTACCAGGCAATGAAGTGAGATTGACAGGCTTGTGATTTCCTTCTTGCCTTTTGTGAAAATCAGGACATCATCGGCCAGCTTCCAGTCAGCTAGGACCTCTCAGGATTCCCAAGCTCAAAAATCGAGAGAGGTTTTGCAATGACATCAGCCAGCTCTTTGAGGATTCTGGGATGAATCCCATCAGGCCCCATAGATTTATAGTAATCCAGCTGGAACAGCAGATTCCTCACAATTTCAGGGTCAACTGAGTGTTGATCATTCTCGCAGTCATGGTCCTCCAGCTCAGGGTTGGTCCTTCATCCTTGTTGAATACAGAGGCAAAGAAAGTGTTAAACATCTCTGCCTTATCCCTATCCTTGTTTATGAGATGGCCATCCTCATCTGTAACAGGCCAGTGATATTTCTGTGCTGCCTATTGCCATTAATATATTTGAAAAAAACTTTTTATTGTCCCCCACATTTCTGGCCAGCTTCAAGTCCAGTTGAGTTTTGGCTTCATGAATTTCATCCCTACAGCAGCAAGTGGATCCTCTCTATTCTCCATGTCACTTGACCTTGCTTCCGCTGGGTATACACCTTCCTTTTTTGCTTTATTTCCTAGAGAAGATCCCTGGTCAGCCAGGCTGGACTTCTGCCTTGCCTGCTTGACTTCCAGCATTTGGGAATTGCCTGCTTCTGTACCATTAGAAGGTGATGTTTTGAAAAGCACTGATGGACCCCAACACCTGCAAAAACATTTTCCCAGGGGACCTACTAATATACTGAACAGCCTGAAGCCTGCTTCCTCATGTCCAGAATTGAGGTTTTGCTGGCACTTTTCTTCCTGTCAACGGAGATTTTAAACTCAATCCCTTTGTGATCACTGTGGCCAAGACAGCCACCAAACTCCACTTCACTGACAAGATCCACTCTGTTGACAAGCAACAGATGAAGAAGAGCATCTTTCCAAGTCAGCTCCCTTAGGACCTGTTCCATAAAGTTGTCATCGAGGTTTTTTAGGAATCTTCTGGCCCAGGTTGTACCAGTTNTAGGAATCTTCTGGCCTAGGTTGTACCAGTTAATTTCTGGCAAGTTGA